>JAIUZE010019689.1:0-22118 GCA_022085475.1 Heliosperma pusillum
TCATACTCTGCTTACATCTGCAGGATTCGAGTTGAGGAAAATATCCAACCCTTTATCAGGTTTTGTTATTTCTCAGGGCCACTCGAGGAGTAGTAACTGAAATGCATGGCCATGCTCGAATAATGATTCGTTTATCAGTTGAGTTACTCTCTAGTTGGGAAAACCACTCTTGATACTGATCACTTGTAAAATACGACCTTTGTGAATGCGAACTTTGCAAATTATTTTACATTGAGTGGGAGAAATTTAAGGATATGAGAATCGGTTATCGCACATACACTTGTAAGGACAAATGGGAGATTGTTGGAGCTAGTGTCCTCCACAGTTAGTGTGATAACAGCTAAGGTTCACAGGGTATACTTTGTATTATAATCAGTTGATTAACGTTTATCGATAACGGTTGGCTTGCTAGATAAGTTTGACGTTATTGTCATACAGATGACGGTGATCAACTGATCCCTAAAAGTCACACCTAAAAGATGTGTTTGAGAGATGTGATTATTTGAGAAAATAATCATATTGATGCGTTATTAAATGACTAAAAGGTTAGTCGATGTATTTGACTAAAAGGTTAGTCAATGTGATGATGATACGATTATTTAATAACGATTAAATAATGTTAGCTGGTAATTGAATATAAAATGTTATATTTAGTCCATGTATATAATGTTGGTGTAAACTAAATATAAATTGTTATATTTAAGTTGGCGGATATGTATTACACGAGATTATTATAGTGTATTGGTCCGGCATTACTCGGTTTATATGACGGTCCATTACTAGTAATAATTAGAATACATATTACATTATGTACATATTAAATGAGATGATAACTACCTAATATAGGTTGAGAGAAATAAGGAAACTAGGGTTTTTTGTTTTTTTCCTTCTTTCCTCTTAATCTCACGGCACATATGGGGAGAGAAAGAAGTTTTTCTATTAACCCTAATTGACTCTAATTGTGACGGCACAAGGGTGAAAAGAGAAAGAAAAATTCTGATTTTTTACTCTCTTATTCATCTTCATATTCATCATCAATATACACACAAAATTAGAAGTAATTTTTGGGTATTCGTTCTAGCACGACGAAGGCATTTCTTGAACCATCTTGGGTGCAACGATTAGGAGAATACCTACTTTGGTATTTGTTCTGAGGCCTTTTACTAGAACCGAAGGTTATTTCTTAATCTCTTGTTTTATATTATGCAATTTCATTTATGATTAGAAACTCATATAGTTATAATTTCATTATAATCCGAATTATTTAAAGGGAAGTATACCGATATTTCCCACACATTCTAGCAAGGACACTAAAGTCTTAGGAAGGGCAGTCAGTGGTTTATACTACCTCACCAACATCAGAGAAATTCTCAAGTCTGTCAATGCTCAAGTTCACAAGGCAAATAGACAAGACCAGACCTAGATAATAGTTTTTCCTATTTACAAAACAATAGTCCTGAGGCTGGATTTTCACTTTCCAACCCATTTTGTTCAGTTGAGAATCAATGTAATGAAAACGTTTCCATGTAAGTCTATAGCTATTCAATTATTCATACATGAAAAATCACAGAACATACAACTAAAACAAGCACGTGTGTATTCATTTGTATAGGAGTAAAAGTTAAAATTACCAACGAAATTAAATGAAGTAGACAACATCTATACTGGTGTCATCTTTGAACTCCATGTGTATCCGAAAAAAAAAGTTCCACTAAATGCTATGAGACAATTAAACAATAGATTGATGTTCAACTAATAAATCCATACTTGTGGAGTCGACAAAGCAACATATAGCTAAGAGTAAGTCCAAAATATGCAACTACATTAATTAAGATATAATAAACTGGATGTATCACTATTAATAAAATAGAAATTTCGACTTTAGATTGTAGGAAAAAAGGGTATATCGTTTGTCAATAGGATATAACATGTTTCATCAAAGGCCAAACTAAATTATAGAGAATAGTGATATGTCTATTTTTTATATGATTTTACTCCCTAATTTAGTTCGATTTTACATGATTATTATACTTTGTATAGTATATTTATGAGCTAATTACGTGTTCGAGGTGAATTGCTCGTTTTTGCTATGTTTTGTAGGAATCTAAGCATTTAGAGGCTTTTTCCTAACACAATTAGCAAGCACCAAAGTCCAACAAGCTAATGGAAGCAAAATGGACCATGAAAGGAGAATAACAAACCAAGCATGAAGATTTGTGAAATGGATTGAAATACAAATGAGAAAAAAAAAATGAAGCCCAAAGCACGGAGCCCACAACTCAAACATAGGATGCTCCTTTGGATGCTCAAGGAATCCCAAAACTATGCAATTAACCGGAGAATTAAGGTGCTTAAAGGCATAACTTATGATTCCTTAAGCATTAAATGGAGCAATTAAGCAAATATACCCGGATTAAGGAAACCCCGATCGGGGTTCCCATTCCCTGATCGGAGTTTGGCTTCTGTCAACACTTACGTTTCAAGTCCCTCTCCCTATATAAAGGAGAGGGAATTCGAAACTTAGGGATATCTTTTTCACACATCTTTCACATCCTTACTCATATCTTTTCATCATATTTCCTTTAGCATAAGCACACAAGTTTTTTCTTAGTTTCATAATTAGTTAAACATTTAGTTATTACTTTGCTCAAACACTTGGTTACATTTCAAAGTTGTAATTCAATCTTTCCATTCAAGCATTTGGGTTATTTCTTCTTCATTTCCGAGTTATATTTCTCTATTGCGGTAAGCCGGTAATCCTAATCCTAGTTTTATGTTAGTATTCACTTTCGTCCTTTACTTTACAAGTCATTTAGTTAATCGTAACACTAGTTAATCATGTTTTCATTGTTATTTACATTAGAATTGTTAGTAGTAGTTTCATTCACTTAGTGTAGTACATTTTATTAACAAGTTGTTTTCCTTTATAACTTCATAATCACCATGCTTATTATATCAAATAGTATTAGTTTAATTATCAACATGAGTGAGTAGTTTCATTTGTCTAGGGATTAAGGAAGCCATGCATAATTAATAAGTTGTAAATGTTAAAATAAGGATGAATCAATATTGGTAAATTGTTTCTATCACATGCTTGTATTGTTTTGTTAATCTTTGTTATTTGGCCAATTGCATTGATTAAATTTGTTAATTCATGCTATAAGTCGAGAGGCACATAATCGTATTAGACTAAGCATGTGTAGTAGGACGACTCTAGTCATAACAAAAGTTCTCTAGGACTCGACCTAAGGTTGACACTAATATCGAGAGATGGTTGTCTTTAGCCTAAACTATTAACAATATTAAGAATTCCTATGTTTAACATGAGCATTTACGTATTTGCATGAGTGACCCGACTCCCCTAGACTATTTTAATATTATTGAATTTACATCATAGTTAGCTAAACATCAAACTAAACCAACCGTTAAACCGACTTTGATAGTAGTCTATTCATAGCATTTCATAACTAAATTCCCGTCTCCTTGTGTTCGACCCCTCGTACTACATTAATTTGTGTCTAGGGAAATTTATCTTTGCATAGGTGTGAGATAGATCCTATCAAAGTTTGGCGCCGTTGCCTTATGCCCAGGTCTTTTTGTGAGGAAGAATTACCTTCACCGGATTCCGAGCCCGTGAAAACCTTTCGTAGAAGACGACGATTTTGGATAGAAGTAAAAGACGCCTCTTCTCCCGTGCAAGTTGAAAGTGCCAGAAAGTCTTACTTAGACGATCTGGAAAATCTTGAAAAGGAGGAGGTTTCTAGTTCATCATCATCACCACCACCCTCACCAACTAAGAGAATGGTAAAACTTTCCGATCATTCCAATCCCACCGTGGCTATGCTTCTGGCCGGTATCACCACCACTCAAATTACCGCCCCAGAATTCGAGATCAAACCACCTTTCATTACCCTTGTGGAGAGGAAGCAATTTGGGGGAATTTCTTTGAAGGATCCCAATTTGCGTGCGCAAAACTTTTGTGACTATTGCTCCATGATTCGCCAAACGGGTGTCACTCAAGCCCAAATTAGGGTAATACTTTTACCTTTCTCTTTGAAGGGCAAGGCAAAAATTTGGATCAATAGCCTTGATCGTACCACCATGGTAGTAACAAATTGTGAGACATTGGCTCTTACTTTCTATCAAAAGTTTTTTCCACCCGAGAAAACTCAAACTTTGTGGAGCCAAATCACGGGATTCCGTCAACAAGCTCTTGAGAGCTTATATGAAGCTTGGGAGAGGTACAAGGAGCTCCAAAGGCAATGCCCACACCATGGGTTGGATGCTTGGTTCTTTGCAATAACATTCTACAATGGGTGTTGTGCCGAATCCCGAAGAATTCTTGATTCCGCTAACAATGGGCGTTTTCAAGAAATTGAGACGGATATTGTTCAGGCCACCATTGAATCTATGGCGATCCACGATGCCCAATATGTTAACTCCCGGAGTGCACCCATCCAAGGAGGAAAGGTAGTTGCCGACACTAGCATCTTGAAGAATCAAATCCTTTTGCTCCAAGAAAAGTTGGAGGCTCAATAGGCGGTTCATCAACTCAATGCCGTGTCTTTTACTAGCCAAATTGTTGTTTGCGAAAGTTGTGGAGGTATGTGCTTTTCAAACTTTTAAACAAAGTTCTTATCCACCGGGTACCTTTTCCAATACTTACAAACCAAACACAAAATTCCACCCCAACTTGTCCTACAAAAGCAACAATGTGCTCAATCCTCAACCCCAACAAAATTTTGTGCCTCAAGCTCAACAAAATGCCTTTGTCCCACAACAAAGATTATATTTTCCACCGGGCTATCAAAATCAAAACTACCAACAAAGACCACCAATCCAAAACTCCCAACCAACCCAAGTTCCACCACCCCAAAATGTCCAACAACACTATCAAGAACTCAAGTTCTTGGTAGTGCAATTGGCGAAGACCCAATCGGAAATGTTGGCTCAATTTCAAAATAATGATCAAAGCCATGATTCCGTAATCAAAATGCTAGAGCAACAAATGGCTCAACTAGCCACTTCTAGCTCTCAAAGAAGACCGGGTCAATTACCACCTCAAGGTGAGCAACCACATGATACTCTGAATGCAATCACCTTGAGAAGTGGTACAATGTATGATGAGACACCCATGCCCAAAGACAATGAGGAGGTGCTTTTTGAGTTGGAGGTTTCCCCTAGTGGTAAGAAAGATGAGGTTATGCCAAAGAAAGTGGATGATCCTATTGTGGTTGAGCAAGTCAAAGATGTGGAGGATGCTCCTCTAAAGAAGGTTGTTGAGATAAAGGAGCAGGAAAAATTCAAAGTGCCTTTCCCTCATAGATTGGCAAAGCATCACAAGAACACTCAATTCGGTAAATTCATGGAAGTTGTGAAGAATCTCCAGGTAACTGTTCCTTTTAACGAATTAATCACTCAAATTCCGTCTTACACTTAGTTCATGAAAGACATTTTAACTAAGAAGAGGACTTTTGATAATGTTGAAACTATAGCCTTCACCGCCGAGTGTAGTGTTCTTTTGCAAAATAAGTCCCCTCCTAACTTAAAAGATCCCGGTAGTTTTTCCATTCCATGTACAATTGGTACCTATCAAATTGATAAAGCTTTATGTGATTTAGGTGCTAGTGTAAGTGTCATTCCTTACTCTATTTGTGCTAAGCTTAATATGGGAGTCTTGAAATGTACTAGTGTCACGTTGCAAATGGCGAATCGTTCTATAAAACGCCCTTTGGGAGTTTTGGAGGATGTTCCCGTCAAAGTTGGTAAATTCTTTATTCCGGTTGATTTTATTGTTCTTGACATGCCTGAGGATGCCCAAATTCCAATTATTTTGGGAAGACCCTTTTTACATACCGCGGGTGCGATAATGGATGTGAAGAATGGTAAAATTACATTGGAAGTGGGTGACGATAAGGTCACATTTAACTTAAATAGTGCCATGAAGAGTCCCACGTTAGAAGAGTCTTGTTTTTCTATTGATGTTTTGGACATTGTCATAGATGACTTTATACCTCGGTCTTTGGCTAAGGACCCTTTGGAGGTACTCTTGGTATTAGAATCTTTTGCAGGTGATGATAAGATTGGGAATGAGGAGATGGATGCTTTGAAGCATGAGTTGGATGGACAAGAACTATCAATAGAGGGAGTTAGCATGGAAGCTTGAACCGACTCGAACTTCATACGTCGTGCGGGACGTTAAACCAACGCTTCTTAGGAGGCAACCCAAGCTTTTATTTGCTTTCATTTTATTTTCTTTATTTTCTTATATTCCGTAATTTCTCGTTTTTTAGACTTAACTAGACTTGACGATGTTTATTTTTGATTTTTAGGTGAAAATGAAGACAAGAAGAGTCGATGAGGAAATTCACGCATCCCCAAGCACGGAAACCCGTTCGGGGAAACTCGTATTGCAAATCACGGAAATAAACAGGAACTTACAGGGGGCAAACCCCGATCGGGGTTCCCAGGCCCCGATCAGGGTTGCAACTTTCTATGCGTCTGATGTTTTATTTGTTTTATACGACAATAAGAATTTCAGCATTCATCATTTCAAACCCGACGGTATACTCTATCTTTCTTCTTCATTTTTCTTCATTTAAATCCCAAGGGAACATCATTTCCTTCCTCACTTTGGAGGATTCCCTCATATTTATACTAGCTTGGGGGAGCCTAGCTAGTCTAGTAACTAATTTTTTCTTTGCACTTTAGTTGTATTTTTCCCACTCCCCATTAAATATTAACCTCTTGCCTTCCCTGTTTTGTGCTTTGAACTGTTTTTCCGGTTAGCTTGGGTGTTTTTACATGTTGGCACATTGAGGACAATGTTGTGTTTAGCTTGGGGGGATTGCATTTGCATTTTAGTTAGGAATTGCATTTAGTTAGAAAATGTATGAAACTTTGACATTTTTGTGCTAAATTTGTGCTTCATATGCTTTGCTTGCCTACTTTGGTCATGATTTACATAATTGTACCCATTTGTATATCCCAATTTTAGCTTAATAGCCAATGATTCTCTATTATTTGACGGGATAATTGCATTCATGGGGATGTCTTGACATAGTAGGTGAAAGATGGAAATTGAACCTAATAAGCTCGATCTTGACTTTTGGCAAGCCACAAATTGGTAAGGTAGAGCCTCCTTAGGTGAGTGTAGGTCTCCTTATGGTTTGTGCTACATCAAATACGTACAAGTATGGTTTTGATTTCATTTCTTTATAAGCATGCATTCTCTTGTTAGCATTTTGGAGCCATTCACATGATCAAATTTGCCTTTTTTGAACCCATTCACACATAGTTTATCCTTAGCTACATATAAAAATTGCCTACCTTATTGAGCTAGTAGCCTTGATTAATTGTGTTTGGGTGCTCATTTAGGATCTTTTCTATTTTGAAGTATCATTGTGAGCTTGGTCTTAATGTTGTGAAAAAAAAAGAAAAATGATGAAAAATGATGAAAATGAAAGAAAGAAAAAGAAAAGAGAAAAAGAAAGAAAAAAGCATGAAATGAAAAAAAAAGAGAAGCATATTTTGTATGAAAAAAAAGAGAAGAAGAAAAAGATTTAAGAAGCTCTCATGTTTTATTCATATATTTTGGAGAGCCTTCTTGAGAATTGTATTGAAAATTTTGGGATAGTTTTGAGATTGAGCATCCTTACATATGGTTGTTGCTAGCTTGACTTAGCTCCACATATCATAAATCATTTGTTCCCTTTTCTTACCCATTTCTTATTAACCTTCTTCTTACCTATGGCTTCCTTTTCATGCTTGCACGCATTTGAATGTTTTTGGCTTGTAGTTTTGAAATTTTTACCATATTAGATTACGGGCACACTCTCATGAGTCGAGGATAGGTGAGTGCTACTCACAAAAATCAATTCACATTAAAATTAGTTTCAATGTATCGTAAGAGTCCATAAGTCAAAAGATCATGCAAGAGCCGAAAAGTTCAATTGAAGTCTTTCATGCTACACCGCCATGTAAATCTCATCCATGTTTATGCATTATCCTTATGCCCATGTTGTTTCAGGATTTGAGTCATTATGCTTGATTGTTTAAAATTGGATGTTGCAATTGTGGGGACTTCGTTGTTTTCCTCTCTTGTCTTGGTCTTATGTGCTTGCTTGAGGACAAGCAAGGGTTTAGCTTGGGCGAGTTTGATATGTCTAGTTTTTATATGATTTTACTCCCTAATTTAGCTCGATTTTACATGATTATTATACTTTGTTTAGTATATTTATGAGCTAATTACGTGTTCGAGGTGCATTGCTCGTTTTTGCTATGTTTTGTAGGAATCTAAGCATTTAGAGGCTTTTTCCTAACACAATTAGAAAGCACCAAAGTCCAACAAGCTAATGGAAGAAAAATGGACCATGAAAGGAGAATGACAAACCAAGCATGAAAATTTGTGAAATGGATTGAAATACAAATGAGAAACCAAAAATGAAGCCCAAAGCAAGGAGCCCACAACTCAAACATAGGATGCTCCTTTGGATGCTCAAGGAATCCCAAAACTATGCAATTAACCGGAGAATTAAGGTGCTTAAAGGCATAGCTTAGGATTCCTTAAGCATTAAATGGAGCAATTAAGCAAATATACCCGGATTAAGGAAACCCCGATCGGGGTTCCCATTCCCCGATCGGGGTTTGGCTTCCGTTAACACTTACGTTTCAAGTCCATCTCCCTATATAAAGGAGAGCGACTTCAACACTTAGGGATATCTTTTTCACACATCTTTCACATCCTTACTCATATCTTTTCATCATATTTCCTTTAGCATAAGCACACAAGTTTTTTCTTAGTTTCATAATTAGTTAAACATTTAGTTATTACTTTGCTCAAACACTTGGTTACATTTCAAAGTTGTAATTCAATCTTTCCATTCAAGCATTTGTGTTATTTGTTCTTCATTTCCGAGTTATATTGCTCTATTGCGGTAATCCTAATTCTAGTTTTATGTTAGTATTCACTTTCGTCCTTTACTTTACAAGTCATTTAGTTAATCGTAACACTAGTTAATCAAGTTTTCATTGTTATTTACATTAGAATAGTTAGTAGTAGTTTCATTCACTTAGTGTAGTACAATTTATTAACAAGTTGTTTTCCTTTATAACTTCATAATCACCATGCTTATTATATCAAATAGTATTAGTTTAATTATCAACATGAGTGAGTAGTTTCATTTGTCTAGGGATTAAGGAAGCCATGCATAATTAGTAAGTTGTAAATGTTAAAATAAGGATGAATCAATATTGGTAAATTGTTTCTATCACATGCTTGTATTGTTTTGTTAATCTTTGTTATTTGGCCAATTGCATTGATTAAATTTGTTAATTCATTCTATAAGTCAAGAGGCACGGAATCGGATTAGACTAAGCATGTGTAGTAGGACGACTCTAGGCATAACGAAAGTTCTCTAGGACTCGACCTAAGGTTGACACTAATATCGAGAGATGGGTGTCTTTAGCCTAAATAATTAACAATATTAAGAATTCCTATGTTTAACATGAGCATTTACGTATTTTCTTGTGTGACCCGACACCCCTAGACTATTTTAATATTATTGAATTTACATCATAGTTAGCTAAACATCAAACTAAACCAACCGTTAAACCGACTTTGATAGTAGTCTATTCATAGCATTTCATAACGAAATTCCCGTCTCCTTGTGTTCGACCCCTCGTACTACATTAATTTGTGTCTAGGGAAATTTATCTTTGCATAGCTGTGCGATATATCCTATCAAATTTTGGCGCCGTTGCCGGGGAAACGGTTTTATTTCGTTTTTAATTTGTAGACTTCTATCATTTTTTCTCTTGTCTTTAGGAACACTTGTTCCTTGAGACCGTACTTACAATTTCCTTGAAGATTGTTGCCTTATGCCCATGTCTTCATGTGAGGAAGAATTACCTTCACCGGATTCCGAGCCCGAGAAAACCTTTCGTAGAAGACGACGCTTTTGGAAAGACGTAAAAGTAGCCTCTTCTCCCGTGCAAGTTGAAAGTGCCAGAAAGTCTTACTTAGACGATCTGGAAAATATTGAAATGGAGGAGGTTTCTAGTTCATCATCATCACCACCACCCTCACAACCTAAGATAATGGTGAAACTTTCCGATCATTCCAAGCCCACCGCGGCTATGCTTCCGGCTGGTATCACCACCACTCAAATTACCGCCCCGGAATTCAAGATCAAACCAGCTTTCATTAGCCTTGTGGAGAGGAAGCAATTTGGGGGAATTCCTTTGGAGGATCCCAATTTGTTTGTGCAAAACTTTTGTGACTATTGCTCCATGATTCGCCAAACGGGTGTCACTCAAGCCCAAATTAGGGAAATACTTTTCCCTTTCTTTTTGAAGGGCAAGGCAAAAATTTGGATCAATAGCCTTGATCGTACCACCATGGGAGTAACAAATTGTCATACATTGGCTCTTGCTTTCTATCAAAAGTTTTTTCCACCCGAGAAAACTCAAACTTTGAGGAGCCAAATCACGGGATTTCGTCAACAAGCTCTTGAGAGCTTATATGAAGCTTGGGAGAGGTACAAGGAGCTCCAAAGGCAATGCCCACACCATGGGTTGGATGTTTAGATCCTTGCCATAACACTCTACAATGGGTGTTGTGCCGAATCCCGAAGAATTCTTGATTCCGCCAACAATGGGCGTTTTCAAGAAATTAACACGGATATTGCTCATGCCACCATTGAATATATGGTGATCCACGATGCCCAATATGTTAATTCTCGGAGTGCGCCCATCCAAGAAAGAAAGGTATTTGCCGATACTAGCATCTTGAAGAATCTAATCCTTTTGCTCCAAGAAAAGTTGGAGGCTCAACAGGCGGTTCATCAACTCAATGTCGTGTCTTCTACTAGCCAAAATGTTGTTTGCGAAAGTTGTGGAGGTGCGAGTCATTTCTCCAATGTATGCCAAGCTACTATGGAAGAGGTATTTGCTTTTCAAACTTTTAAACAAAGTTCTTATCCACCGGGTACATTTTCAAATACTTACAACCCAAACACAAAATTCCACCCCAACTTGTCCTACAAAAGCAACAATGTGCTCAATCCTCAACCCCAACAAAATTTTGTGCCTCAAGCCCAACAAAATGCCTATGTCCCACAACAAAGATTCAATTTTCCACCGGACAATCAAAATCAAAACTACCAACAAAGACCACCAATCCAAAACTCCCAACCAACCCATGTTCCACCACCTTTTGAATATCTTAATGTTAAGACTGCTAATATTGTTGGTCGTCTTTTTTAAAGAGTTATGTCCACTGTCCTATATATACGAATTAAACCGCTTGGGTCTATGTAGTCGATATGCCTTGCTAAAGGCCAATGTCGGTTTGACACTTAAATATTTTACGTGTCTGGTAGTCTTAAGTGGGCTTATTGGGTCGCACACAAAAGGTACAGAGTTAGTATAATTATAAGTCCGACTGCGCTAATACTGATTAGGCCCAACTGCGCTATTAGGTAGGGTTTTAGGAAAGTAACCTAGGTTTTCCCATCTATATAAGAAGAGGTTTATATGACAAAAATATTCATCATATTCATAAGAAAACATATAGACAGAGAAACACAAGAGAGAAAAGAGTTTTCTTAAGCTTATCTTTCTTCCCTTCTAGTACTAGCTTACAAGGCGTTTATATTATACCTGTGTGTATACCAAAAGAGGCATCACATCTGGGGTGCTTATTATTCGTTTGGGGTTTAGGACTTCTACAAATTATTACATACTTCTTATTATTATTCCGCTGCTCTAGAAGGTATGTAGCGATTCGTCTTGTTTATTATGTTGCTTTGTTTAATACTTGCAATTGATCCGGGCTCAAAGGGTGTTCAAATCCCTACAGTGGTATCAGAGCTGTATTGCGAAGTATTATTCAAATCGACTTTAATCTTGCCTCATAATTGGTTATGAGAGATTCAATTGATATGATGAATATGTTTTTTGTAGATCCATTAGAAACATGTTTAGGTCAATTTCAATTTGCGAATTTAATTATAAAATTGGGTTTTTTTACAAACCCTAATTTTGAATTAGTGTATAATCATTCTAAAATCGCTTTTCTAAACCCTAAAATGCTTTTTCATTATTATTGATGAGCCCTAATATGATTAAGACAAGATTCAAATGAATTAATATGAAGGGAACCAAAACCATAAAAAGGAATTGAAAATCGTGGCTTGGATGATTGGTTTAAAAGGTTGAACAAATCGGTTTAGCGTGATAATAATTGCCAAAATTGTTTCGGCTAGATTTGATCTAGTTTTTATGTTTTTCAGAGCGATTTTGAGTTAATCGGGCCCTAATTCTTAGGGAACCGGTTTAAACTTTTATTAAACTGGTTTATTTAATGATGAACCAATCTGTTTAACATTATATCACGATTTTGGGCATGTCGTTATCACTGTTTTCTTTCCGGTTCCGAGTTGGGTATGCCAAAACCAGATGGAACCGGTCATATGGTAGTCGTGGGCACTCGGTTGTATTAAAAACCCATTGATTTTGTATGAAAATCGTTTGGTTTAACCCGATTTTGGTTGTGTGTTAGTCTAAATTGCATGGTAATTATGAATTATTTTGGGTTTTAAATTTAAACATACTATTTTAAAACATATGAATTTATTTTGACATATGATGTATGAATAATACATGTAGGGGTCACTAAAGGGGAAAAGGGACCTAGAGCCATGTTTAAGACTCATGCATATTGCATTAAATCCCTCTGTATTATTAAGCATGCCTTTCCATTATAACTAACCACTACAATAAGTTTGCATCATTAGTTAAAGTGACTGACAAAGCAGTACTTTGCTGATTATGTGAGTTGAGTAGATGGGTAACGGTTACCTATTCGGTTTAGATTGGTTCGCTTAACATAGCTATCAAGTCGGACTTGTGCTTTGAGGCAAAGAGTTAGTAGTCATATGATGACCAACTAACAAACTGGGAGTCATATGGTGATATGATTGACATGGTGATGTCTACCTTTGTGTTTGTGGTATGGGCGATGAGCCAAAGCTCACTCAAATCACAAAATACTTGGGATTCTTAAATATCATGCATATATGAGGGTTGTATGTATGATCTCTTTCTTAATTTTTTTTAAAGATATTTTGTTATTTTTCAGCATTCTAATAGTCAGCATTTTTTTTTCTGATGTAGATATGTCTACAAGTTCATTTTCACTACGATCCGTACTGGAAAAGGAAAACTTGAATGGTTCAAATTTCCTGGAATGGTATCGCTCCTTGAGAATTGTTCTCAAACAGGAGAGGAAGGAGTACGTCCTTGAGAAGAAGGTATCCTAACGAGCCCGATTCCAATGCTGATAGTGCCCCATTAAGATGACATATATATATTCATCACAAAAGTGACAACACTGATGTCTGTTGTCGCATGCTAGCTACCATGAATTCTGAGCTTCACAAGCAATATGAAAACATGGACTCTGCTTTTAATATGATCAATAACCTGAACGCGATGTTTCAGAAGCAGGGTAGAACTGAGAGATATAATACGTTCAAGGCAATATTTGATTGCAAAATGGGTGATAAAGACCCAGTCAGCCCGCATGTGATGAAGTTGATAGGTTATTTTGATAACCTAGAGAGACTAGATGCTGGGATTAGCCAACAGTTGGCGACAGATATTGTACTTCAGTCTCGGCCACCTGTCTATAGAGATTTCCTGGAATGGTATCGCTCCTTGAGAATTGTTCTCAAACAGGAGATGAAGGAGTACGTCCTTGAGAAGAAGTATCCTGACGAGCCCGATTCCGATGCTGATGGTGCCATTAAGATGGCATATATATATTCAGCACAAAAGTGACAACACTGATGTCTGTTGTCGCATGCTAGCTACCATGAATTCTGAGCTTCGGAAGCAATATGAAAACATGGACTCTGCTTTTGATATGATCAATAACCTGAAAGCGATGTTTCAAGAGTAGGCTAGAACTCAGAGATATAATACTGTCAAGTCAATATTTGATTGCAAAATGGGTGAGAAAGACCCAGTCAGCCCGCATGTGATGAAGTTGATAGGTTATTTTGATAACTTAGAGAGACTAGATGCTGGGATTAGCCAACAGTTGGCGACAGATATTGTACTTCAGTCTCTGCCACCTTGCTCTAGAGATTTTGTGCTGAACTATAATATGCATGATCTGCAAAGATCATTACGAATGTTGCACGGAATGCTTAAAACTGCAGAGCCAAACATCTTAAAGGCTCCTACTCCTGAAGTAGTAATGGTACAGAAGGGGAAGGGATTTAAAAGTAAGGGTAAGGGTAAAGGAAAGGCTAAGGTAACTGGTTAGACCATTACTAAGGCTGATCCTAAGCCTAATACTGAAAACTTGCATGTCGTTAAGAAAAGTGCTGAGGACCTTTGTCATTACTGTAATGAAAATGGGCATTAGAATTGTGCCAAATACATGGAGGACAAGAAAAAGAGAAATGGCGCTTCCACTTCTTCAGGAATTAATGTTATTAAAGTAAATGTTAGTACTCGTTGCTCTACATCGTAGGTCTTTGATACTAGATGTGGTTCTCATATCTACTGGATGTACAGGGTCTAGGAAATGCTAGAGCATTGGCAAAAGGTGAAGTGGACCTGCGCGTGGGCAATGGAGCAAACGTTGTTGTCTTAGCTGTAGGAACATTTTATTTGGAGTTGCCAAGTGGCTTAGTTCTTGAACAAGATAACTGTTATCTTGTACCTGCCATAGAATATTATTTTCGTTTCTTGTTTGGACATGAAAGGTTTTGATATTTCAATAAAGGATAAATGTTGTTCTGTTTCGCTGAATGGTATTATGTACTGTCATGCTTTTATTTATGATGGCTTGTATGTTCTTCATTTAACTAAGTAGGTCTTTAACATTAATAATTCTAAGAGATTGAAATCTAAGGATTCTAATCCTACTTATCCGTGGCATTGTCGACTTGGCCATATAAACGAGAAGCGCATACAAAAGCTCCATAAAGATGGACTTTTGGATCAATTTGATTATGAATCATATGATATATGCGAATCTTGTTTACTTGGGAAGATGACGAAAACACCTTTCATTGGTTACAATGAAAGGACAGCAGACTTATTAGAACTAATAAATTCTAATGTATGTGGTCCAATGAGTCACACAACTATAGGAGGATATCAATAATTTATTACCTGTACTGATGATTTCAGTAGGTATGGCTATGTGTATTTGATGAAACACAAGTCAGAATCGTTTGAAAAATTCAAAGAGTTCCAAAATGAAGTACAAAATTAATTAGGCAAGACAATTAAAGTCATTTGATCTGATTGAGGTGGTGAATATTTGAGTCAAGATTTCGGTGACCATCTTAGAAGTTGAGGAATTGTTTCACTACTTACTCCTCCAGGGACACCACAATGGAATGGTGTTTTTGAAAGGAGAAATCGAACCATATTAGATATGGTTTGGTCTATGATGAGTCATGCAGATCTCCCTATATCCTTCTGGGGCTATGCACTTGAGACTTCTGCATTTACACTAAACAGGTGTCTGTCTAAGTTAGTTGAAAACACACCATATGAGATATGGACAGACAATGTTCCTAAGTTGTCTTTTATGAAAACTTGGGGATGTGAGGCTTATGACAGGAAAGTAATTCCTGAGAAGCTAGGACCCAAATATGACAAATGCAACTTTGTAGGATATCCAAAAGCTAAAGGGTATTACTTCTATAATCCTTCCGATCGCAAAGTGTTTGTGGCTTGAAATGAAGTCTTTTTGGTAAAAGAATTCTTGTCCAAAGGGAATAGTGGGAGTAATATTGATCTTGAAGAGGTTCAAGATTTACAGGTATCCACATCATCTTCTGATGCGGTGGAGGAGAGGTTAGACCCACAAAATGTCGTAATCTCACCACCTATACATGATACACCTGTGGTGGTGGAGGAGGATATAGACCCAAGAGATGTCGTGGTTTCCCCTTCTTCACAAGACACACCTGTTTCTGAGGATGTGGTTCCTTGAATATCTACGAGATCTAATTTTGGAAAGGATCCTGATAGGTATCGTGATCTATACTTGATAGAAAATGATGAACCTTCATCTTACAAGGAAGCAATGATGGGCCCAGACTCTGAGAAATGGCTTGTAGCCATGAAATCCGAAATGGATTCCATCTACCACAACCAAGAATGGACTTTGGTTGATCCACCCGATGGTGTCAAAACCATTAAGTGCAAGTGGGTCTTCAAGAAGAAGATAGACATGGATGGACATATAGATGTCTATAAAGCTCGCTTAGTGGCCAAATATTTCAAGCACGCTCATGGTATTGACTATTATGAAACTTATTCATCTGTAGCAATGCTTAAATCCATTAGAATTCTTCTTGCTATTGCCGCATTTCATGATTATGAAATTTGGCAAATGGATGTGAAAACAACTCTCCTTAATGAGAAGCTGCAAGAGGATGAGTACATGACAGAACCTGAGGGTTTCATATCTAAGGATGTTAGAAAGATTTGTAAGCTTCAGTGGTTCATTTATGGACTTAAGCAAGCATCTCGGAGTTGGAATCTTAGTTTTGATGAGGCAGTCAAATAGTTTGGTTTCCTTAAAAACGAAGAAGAGCCGTGCGTATATAAGAAAGTAAGTGGGAGTGGAGTAGCTATTTTGGTCCTTTAAGTCGATGACATACTCCTGATAGGAAATGACATTTCCTTGCTGCAATATGTTAAAGATTAGCTTGATAGTTGTTTTTCCATGAAAGACATGGGTGAAGCTGCCTATATCTTAGGAATAAGGATCTACAGGGATAGATCTAAGAGACTTATTGGACTAAGTCTGGACAATTATATTGATAAGATCCTGAAAAGGTTCAATATGGAAAATTCTAAGAGAGAATTTCTCTACCTATGTCACATGGTGTAAATCTAAGCAAGAATTAGTGTCGCTCAACACATGATGAGCTAGAGAGAATGAGCAAGATTCCTTATGCATCGGCTACATGATCTCTCACGTATGCCATGTTCTGTATTCGTCTTGATATATCATGCACTTTAAGCATGACGAGTAGATACCAGTCCAATCCAGGTGAGAGTCATTGGATAGGTGTCAAGAACATCCTGAAGTACTTGAGAAGGACTAAGGATTTGCTCTTGGTGTACGGAGGTGAGGAGCAGTTGATTGTAAGTGGTTACATTGATGTTAGCTTCGAGGGAGATAAGGATGATTCCAGATCGCAATCTGGATTTGTGCTATGTCTAAATGGTGGTGCTGTTAGTTGGAAAAGTTCCAAAAAAAAAGCACGGTAGCGGATTCCACAACAGAGGTTGAGTATATTGTCGCGTCAAAAAAAGCTGTTTAGATTAGGCAATTCATTGAGGAATTTGGAGTCGTTCCTAGCATTGCAAGCCCTGTTGGAGTGTAAACTACTAAGGTTTACAAGTTTTAAAGGAATCTTGATTAGCTTGGCTCAAACTGAGAACAATGTCAAGTAACAAATGGATGTTGTTTCAGAGAGGGTGAGTTGTTTAACTAAAAACTCAAGGGATATGACTTAGAGACACTCCTCTACAGCAAGGCACAAGAGAAAGGACTCAAAGACTGGTTTTAGAGACAGTTTTCAAGTGTTACAGCAAAGCACAAACACCCTAGACTAGACTCAAACAGCAAGCAAGTTAACCACAGCAAGGCACAGATATAACTTGACTCACAAAGCAAGACACTGATCAAACAACTTGCAGATGTATCAGGCTTGACTCAAAATACAGCTCTTAGCACAAGTTTGAAAGTTTTGAGGGATTTCTCAAAGTTTAATTCATTCATAAAGTCTGCCTTACCACAACATACAAGACCTCTTTATATAGGGAGGTTGATATCTTGTGAACCATTGGATGTATAAGTCATCCAAGGGCCAGCTTAGGATCTAAACTACTTCTACTGACACTAATTAAGAACCTCACAAGAGGACGAGTTTTAACAACTAGCTAGTACAGACACAAGAGACACAAACAGACTGATGCAAAAAGCAATAAAGCATTTTTGTATTTTTCCTGAAATAGAACTCTGTTGTTCTTGTTGTCTTGTGCTTTGCTCTGGGTGTTTTGTTGCTCCTTGGAACTCTCCACTCTTATTAGGACGTAGATAAACCTGCCTTGGATGAAGACAAGTTGACTTAGGCAAAAGGAAACATCATCTGAACATGTACTGCCTCTGCTATGCTGCTTACTGGACTCTAGCGTGGGGTGTCTGTTTCATGAGTTTTTGCTAGACTTCAAAAGGGTTTGTCCTGGGCAAACTTGTAGCTTAGAGGGTTGGCTTGATGGTAGGCCATAGTGGGGGTGGTTGGGATGCCCTGGTGTACCTCCTAGATGCAGGGTTTGTTAACTGGTTTGTCTGGGCCTGAATGGCTTTGTTTCTGTTTTGTGTGGATAATGTGGGTTGTGTTGGGGCTTGGCATGGGTTGTTGAACCCTGGACTGTCTTCTCCATTGGTGTGGCTTGGCCTGGCTTGATCTTGGCTTGTCATAGCTTGTTGTTTGGACCTTGTAACTCGAGCTTCCATCTGAGGGGTCAAGCTTGTCTTATTTGTGGTTTGATCATCAAGACCCCTTGGGTGAGCTCCTGCTGCAGCCTCCCCTGGTTGAAAAGGGCTTGACCTCAAGCCTATGTCTTCTTCTCCCTCATAGTCTTCAAAGAAAGGACTAAGATCTCCAACATTGAATGTCCCATGGACTGCATACTCTCCTGGTAGATCAATTTTGTAGGCATTAGAACCTATCTTCTCTATGACTTGAAAAGGACCATCTGCTCTTGGCTCTAGCTTGTTCTTTCTCTTGGAAGGGAACCTTTCTTTCCTTAGGTTGATCCATACTAGATCTCCTGGTGCAAAGTCTTTCTTGGTCTTAGGAACTTTGGCATTCTTCTTGTATAGATCATTAGCTTTCTCAATTTGTTTTCTGACTGATTCATGGAGTTTTAGCATTTGTTCCAC
Source organism: Heliosperma pusillum (assembly GCA_022085475.1). Classification (NCBI taxonomy): domain Eukaryota; kingdom Viridiplantae; phylum Streptophyta; class Magnoliopsida; order Caryophyllales; family Caryophyllaceae; genus Heliosperma; species Heliosperma pusillum. Next base: position 18,992 of record JAIUZE010019689.1, read on the forward strand.
CCTCTTCTTGGCATCATAGTGGACTTATGACCTGCACACATTAGACAAACTCAAAGGCATTAAGGGGTTAGTACCATAGACCACTTCAAAGGGGGAGTGGCCTGTGGCTGCTGATGGAGCTCTATTGAAAGAGAACTCTACTTGAGCCAACTTCAAATCCCAATCCTTGAGAGATTTGCTGACTCTACACCTCAAGATCCTCCCCAAGGTCTTGTTGGTCACCTCAGTTTGGCCATCTGTTTGAGGATGATGGGAGGTACTAAACAACAACCTAGTGTTAAGCAACTTCCACAATGTTCTCCAGAAATGGCTCATAAACTTTGTGTCTCTATCAGATACAATAGTCCTTGGGACTCCATGTAACCTCACCACCTCATCAAGGTATATCTCTGCTACACTCACAGCATCCTCAGTCTTCTTACAAGCAATGAAATGTGCCATCTTACTGAACCTATCCACAACCACCATGATAGAGTCTTTTCCTCTTGCTGTCCTAGGCAATGCTACTATGAAATCCATGCTTATATCTTCCCAAGGCCTACATGGGACTGGTAGGGGAGTGTAAGGTCTTGCTTGAAAAGAACTCTTGGCCCTTTGACAAACTCCACACCTTCTGAGCATTATTTGAAATTCTCCCATCATCTTAGGCCAGTAGAATTGATCCTGTAGTATGTCCACAGTTTTCTTAACCCCAAAGTGTCCTCCAAGACCACTTCCATGTACCTCCTTGATCAATAGACTCCTATAAGATCCTCTGGGAACACACAGCTTGTTTCCTTTGAACAAGAATCCATTTTGCAGGGTGTAGGGTGAATCAATGGTCCTTGTTCCCTCTTTCTGTGCTAACCAATCTTCTGCAAAGTCTGGATCTTCCTGATACATATCCTTCATGAACTCAAAGCCAAGAACCCTTTGCTCCATGGTTGATAACAGAGTGTACCTCCTAGACAATGCATTAGCCACCACATTTTGCTTGCCCTCTTTGTATTTGCTAGAAAAGGTGAATGACTGGAGGAACTCCACCCACTTAGCATGCCTATGACTGAGCTTATGTTGACCTCCTATGTACTTCAATGCCTCATGATCAGAGTGTAGGATAAAAGGCTTGGGCTTCAGGTAATGACTCCAATGTCTTAGAGCTCTGACAAGAGCATATAACTCTTTATCATATGTAGAATAGTTCAGCTTGACACCACTTAGCTTATCACTAAAGTAGGCTACAGGTTTCTTCTCTTGGATGAGGACAGCTCCAATCCCCACTCCACTTGCATCACACTCAACCTCAAATAGGCAATCAAAGTTTGGCAGCCTGAGGATAGGTGCACTGCACAAGAGCTTCTTCATGTGTTTGAAAGCCTGCAAGGCATTCTCAGTCCAAGTGAACTCTCCTCTCTTCATACACTCAATGAGGGGTGCTGCAATAGTGCTAAAATCTTTGATGAACCTCCTATAGAAAGAGGCTAGGCCATGAAACCCTCTCACTTCTGTAATGTTCTTAGGGATAGGCCAAGACTGCACTGCAATGATCTTATCTTGATCAACTGAAATGCCTCTACCACATACCACATATCCTAGAAACTTGACTTCCTCAGTCATGAAGGTGCATTTCTCAAGCTTCCCAAAGAGCTTACTTTCCTTAAGTATGTCAAACACAGTCTCAAGATGCCTCAAATGATCATCCTTGCTCTGGCTGTAGATGAGGATATCATCAAAGTATACCACCACAAATCTCCCTAGGCAAGGCCTAAGCACTTCTGTCATCAACCTCATGAAGGTACTTGGGGCATTTGACAGACCAAAGGGCATGGCAAGCCACTTATAAAGGCCATGCTTTGTTTTGAAGGCTGTCTTCCACTCATCTCCCTCCCTGATCCTCAATTGATGATAACCTTGCCTTAAATCAATCTTAGAAAAGAACCTTGAGCCACTCAGCTCATCCAACATGTCATCAAGCCTAGGTATAAGGAACCTATACTTGACTGTGATGTTGTTGATAGCCCTGCTATCTATGCACATCCTCCAAGTCCCATCTTTCTTAGGAACCAACAATGCAGGCACAGCACAAGGGCTTAATGACTCCCTTACAAACCCTTTACTCATCAACTCTCCAACTTGCTTCTGCAGCTCTTGTGTAGCCTTAGGATCACATCTATAGGCTGGCCTATTAGGTAGTACAGACCCTGGCACAAGGTCTATTTGGTGTTCAATTCCTCTTAAAGGGGGTAAGCCATCAGAAAGTTCCTCTGGGAACACTCCCTTGAATTGATCAATGAGGGGCTTAACTTCTGCAGGGATTACCTTAGACTCCTCTTCCTGAACTTCTTTTGATAGCAGCATTAATATAGGTTGCTCTTCACTACACTCTTTGACCATTGCTGACTCAGACAGAAACACAACTCCACTAAAGTCTTCAGCCATATTTGGACTCCCATAGCTCTTCTGATGTGGTGGCAAGGGGGCTAATGTTACCTTCCTTCTCCCATGTTTGAAGGAATAGGTGTTGCTTCTTTCTTGGTGTATGGAGCTTTTATCAAACTCCCATGGCCTTCCTAATAGCAAGTGACATGCATCCATTGGAACCACATCACACAATACTTCATCCTTATACACACTTCCAATGGAGAAAGGGACCATACATTGCTTATCCACCTTAACCTCTGCTCCCTTACTCAGCCATCTCAACTTATAGGGATGAGGGTGCTCTTGAGTGCTCAACTTCAGCTTATCAACCATAGTAACAGAGGCCACATTGGTACAACTACATCCATCTATAATAAGGTTACAAACCCTCCCTTGTATGGTACATCTGCTCCTGAAAATAAGGGATCTTTGATCCTCCTCCAAAGGTATCTGTTGTGAATGCATCACTCTCCATAGAACTAAGCTGTGGCCTGTGTCAGGGAGTGCCACTATTGCCTCCTGACTAGACTCTTCTTCCTCACTCACCACTTCTTCAACCTCAGGCTCATCCCTCTCATACTCAACTAGACCCTCTTTCTCCCAAGCCTCAACTTCCATTATGGTTAAGGTCTTCTTAGAAGGGCAATCCTTTCTGAAATGTACATAGCCTTGACATTGGAAACACCTAATTATTTTCTCAGTCAATGAAGTGCTTGGCTTTTGACCC
>JAIUZE010019690.1:0-19028 GCA_022085475.1 Heliosperma pusillum
TATAAATATTATGATTTTTGAATAATCATAATTATGATTAAACAGTTAAAGTAAAAGTGAACTAGTCTTACCATACACCTGTTTCCTCATCCGGATCGAGGCGGACTCTGCGAGTAGTAGTCTCCACCAGTGGCGGTGGCACGTTCCTGTCATTCACTCGTTCATTCTCATCCTCCTGCCCTCTGTTTCCTACATTACTAGTACTACCTCTTCTTCGTCCTCCCGCCATATAGAGAAAAACTAAACTATTCAAAGTTGTCATGAATTAACAAACATGTATGTACAATTAAATGACAAGAAACTATATATTGGTATTAATAAATAATAAAAACTATAAATTGTTTTACAAACGACCACACATATAGAAAAAGTAGTTTCAACTAATATAAGAATTAGAAATAATCTTATTCATCATCACTACTTAAATATTGGTTTTCGGAAATGTTGTATTTAAAAAGGGAGTCTATAAAATCTTCTTCTTCCTCTTTATCTTCTGCTCCGTCTTCCTTCCGCTTCTGCTCATCCTCCTTCTCCTCCTCTTCTACCTTCTCCTCATTATTGTCCTCTACTTGAGCTTCTTCTTCCTCCTCCTCTATAATTTCATTATCATCTGCCACTTCAATTATTGATAGTAGTGTCTCACTACTAATAACATCTTCTTGAAACGCAGATTCGACAATAGGTGCATCAACATGCGATCTGGCTTTAGTTTTGAATACTGCTGACCACTTATCTTTATCTCTTTTGATATTTGGATATGAAGTATAATAAACTTGTTCAACTTGATAAGCCAACACAAATGGATCATATTTCGGAAATTTTCTGCTTCGATTAACATCCACAAGTTTATAATCCTTATGTATTTGCATTCCTTTTTCAGAATTATCTATCCAATCACATTTGAATAAAATAACATTATATGTGCTTTTTTCGCCTGTGTACGACAATTCAACAACTTCGTTGAGTGTTCCATAGTAGTCAGCTCCCTCAGTCGAACTTACACATACTCCATTATTAAGTGTAGATTTTTCCAAATCTAACCCATCTTTGAAAGTGCGAAATTTGTATCCGTTAATGAAATAACGTTTCCATGTTCGCACCCTTTTCGAAGGACCTTGTGCTAAGGCTATGAGAACTGGATCTTTTAAGTTGTTTACCTATCATTGTTAAATTATTAACATATTATAATACCTTCAGGTATTAAAAAAAAATTGAAAAAAAAGAGTAATCTGGTGTTAGTATGTAGTATGTACTTACTTGTCCTCTAAACCATTGAGGAAATCTTGTGTCAAATTTGTTCCAAATATCCTCGGCTGTGAGAAATTGGGGATATTCTGTTTTGATATAATTTTCAAACATCCTATATATTCATTATAAAAAATGTCGAATTAAGTAATAGTTTTTACATGCATGTTGTTATAATTAATTATTAATAATTAAAGTTTCAAAGGACGATTTTTTTACTTACACTTCGTTATGCTTCAATTCTTCTAAATCACAGTTAGATAAAACATATAAGTGTGCACGCTCATATTCGTTGTCTTCTAAAAATCTTTCACGACACTTTCCAGAACAAATTCCCCCGTGATCTTGAAAAATCTCGGGTAAGGTAGAATACGTAGGCTCTTTCGAGCGTACGTCGAGATCCTTGGCTTTTGTGTCCACGTTCTCTTCAAAATAAAAGGAACAGAAATTGGCAATTTCTTCAAGCAAATACGCGTTGCATATAGAACCTTCAACACGCGCTTTATTTCCAATCTTTTTTTTCAAATGATTTAAGAACCTATAAAAAACTTGGATAAGTAGATAGACTGAAATAATTAAAGTAAAAAGTGGATAATTGTGGAATTAACTACCTCTCAAAAGGATACATCCACCTATATTGCACTGGACCACCCATTTTCAGTTCATACGGCAAATGAATTGGTAAATGCTCCATTGAGTTAAAAAAAGATGGTGGAAATATCTTCTCTAACTTGCAAATGATTTCGGCAATGTTGTTCTCGAGAGTAGTTATTTTTTCAACTTGTATCGATGAAGTACACAAATCTCTGAAAAATTGGCTAAGCTCAGTTATAGCATTCCACTCATTCTTCGGAAGAAGGTGCCTTAAAGCCACTGGAAGTAAACGCTCCATAAACACGTGACAATCATGACTTTTCAATCCATGTAGTTTCAACTCGTGTTTATCAACACATCTACTCAGATCTGAAGCATAACCGTCCGGAAATCTCAAATTGGATATCCAATCACACAACACCTTCTTTTGTTCTTTATTCAAAATGAATGAATCCATTTTTCGCTGTTTAGAACAAACGGTCAACATGTCCTCTTGTGCTTGTGGGGTAAACTTTGTCTTGTTTTTCACATTCATCACCGTGTGAATCAGTTGCTCGAAAACGTTTTTCTCGATATGCATTACATCAAGGTTATGACGAATTAATAGTGTTCTCCAATAAGGAAGTTCCCAAAAAATGCTTTGTTTCCACCACCCAACTCGAGAAACTTTTAACGAGTCCAATTCAGCTTTACTTGCATCCACAACTTTGGGAAAATGCTTCACACAATCCCACACTTCTTCACCCGTTAATCTCGTAGCAGCAAAATCTTTCTCAACTCGTCCTTTTCGAAAATTAACTTTATCTTTGCGGAAAACATGATCAGGTTGTAAAAACTGTCTATGACAATCAAACCAACTCCATTTTTTACTTTTATAAAGCCAAAACGACTTAGTCTCCTTCTCCATACAATATGGACACGCATGTTCACCAGCAGTTGACCAACCCGATAACATGCCGTAAGCAGGAAAGTCATTGATAGTCCATAATAGTACGGCTCTAAGATCAAAGTTCTGCTTTCTAGAGACGTCGTATGTGTACAACCCTGTCTCCCACAACTGCTTCAACTCGCGAATTAACGGTTGTAAATAAACGTCAAGATTTTTTGGGACTGTTCGGACCGGGTATAAGTAATGATAGAAACATAAACTGTCTTTTCATACATAGCCAGGGTGGTAAATTGTATGGAGTGAGCATTACCGGCCAGCAGGAGTACGACTTTCCGTATTGACCGAAAGGTGCGAAACCATCAGTACAAAGACCAAGTCGAACATTTCGAGGCTCACTTGCAAAAGAAGGATGAATGCGATCAAAATGTTTCCAAGCCTCGCCGTCACTTGGATGAGACATTATCCCGCTGACACGTGGATTTTCATGATGCCACCGCATCTCTGCCGCAATTAGTTTTGTGGCATAAAGTCGTTGCAAACGCGGTCCTATTGGGAAATAAGTTAAAATATTTTTCCCAACCCTTTTGCCATTTGCATTCTTTTGTTTTTTATATCGATCTCTACCACATTTTCTACACTTATCGACAAGACTATCATCATCCCAAAACAACATACATCCTATTTCACACGCATCTATCTTTTCATAAGGCAGTTGAAGAGCTTTAAGAATATTTTTGGTTTCATAGAAGTTACGCGTCATAACATGATTTTCAGGAATAATGTCCCCTATAAATGACGCGATACCATCTACACATTTGTGGGGTAAATTGTATTCACATTTCAAAGTTACCAACCGGGAAGCTGACTGCAACAGAGAGATACGACTCCCCTCATACACCGGTTTATTGGCATGTTCCAACATTTTGAAAAAGGCTAGTACATTAGGATTTGGAGATTCATCAACCACTTCGGCGTCAACATTTTCCATTATAATTTCATTAATGTTGTCGCGCAACGCATCCTCCACCATATCCCTATAGGGATTGTCAGACCTCTCCTCAACGGGAAAATTTTCACCATGGCACACCCAATCATAATAGTCATCGCAAAAGCCCCAAAGCCCTAGGTGTTTTCGTACTTCTTGTTCGACTAAAAATTTGCGATTTCTACACTTTACACATGGGCACCTAATTTCCTTACATCTACCGTAATCTTCTTGATTCTTAACATAATTAATGAATTCATTAACGCCCATTACAAACTCCTGCCTTAATTTTTTATTACAATCCAATCTTTCATACATCCATGCCCGTTGTACTCTTTTCATTTCAAATCTACATACACGTTTATAATTATTATTATCGACTTAAATAAATATTCAAAACAATAACAACAAGAACTAAAAGTTTACTAATAGCAACAATAACAACAATAACTACTAATAATAGTAACAATAACTCTATTACACAAACAAACAACAAACAACAAACAACAAACAACCTCCAACCTCCAACCTCCAACCTCCAACCTCCAACCTCCAACCTCCAACCTCCAACAACAACAACAACAACAACAACAACAACAACAACAACAACAACAACAACAACAACAACAACAACAACAACAACAACAACAACAACAACAACAACAACAACATCTTCCACCTGCAAAAAAAAAAAATATTCGAGTTCATGGGGTCCTTATCTCTCCAACCTAAACCCATCTTTGAATCTTTCATACCATTAGTAAATACTAATCATTTAATTAATTGTTATGAGACGAAAATTCGGCAGCAATTCCCTACAGTTCTCCAAATACACAATGTTGAATGACTTGTCACTCTCCATATGTATTCAGAGAACATTAAAGGAACTGTCAACCAAACTTAATCGTCAAATAACAATTAAAAAAATGATTAGTATTTACCACCTAAATGGCATTAAAGATTCAAAGACAGTCCCAAAACGGGGACTATTCAAGAATTACACCTAATGCGTAATTCTTGAACGGGTACTAAGTCTATCATATATGAACAACATTTCCTTAATAATTGTAACAAAAGTAAAGCACGACAAATGACCGGGACGGAGGGAGTAATAATAATTATCTATATTAATAATTACAACAATTCAAAGGAGGGAGGGTGGCAGACTGGCAGTGGGGTGGGGGCGGCGGCAGGGGGATTTAATCCGTCTTAAACTTAAGTGAGGAGATAAGTGAGGAGATAACCCACTTACACTTTATTTGCCCTTTATGAGGAAGATTTAATCCGTCTTAAACTTAAGACGGGTCGATCCGTCTTCAATCAAAATTTGGGAAAAGGTAGTAACTTACTAACATATTCACAACTTGAATACTCATCAATGAGGGGAAAGAATGAGGGGTGGTCCGGTGGGTGGCAGAGGGTGGTCCGGCCAGGGGCAGGGGAAAGGGGAAAGGGAAAGGGAAAGGGAAGGGGAAAAGGAGGGGGTGGTCCGGTGGTGGCAGCGGGGTCCGGCCAGGGGCAGGGGAAAGGGGAAGGGGAAAGGGTGACCAAGGGAAGGGGAAAAGGAGGGGGGTGGTCCGGCCGGTGGTCCGGTGGGTGGCCGGAGGGAACAAAACAAATGAAAACATAAATAAGAGAAGAAAGAGAGAGAGACCTGAGAGAGAGGAGGGAAGAACTTAGTGGGTCGTCGTGGTGGTCTTTGTGGTGGCCGTCGTCGTTGTTGTTGTCGTCGTTGTCGTCGTCGTCGTCGTCGCCGTCGTCAAGGGGATTTAGGTTTAAGGAAAATGATTTCGGTAAAGGGGAAGAGACGCGTGGTAATTATTTAAAAGACCCTGCGACGGAATTTCCGTCGCAAATCCGTCGCAGGAATAACACGTGTCAGTCAGCTATTCACCTTTGCGACGGATTTTCCGTCGCCAGTCCGTCGCAAATTAAGGTATTGCGACGGATATTCCGTCGCAGAAAAAACACGTGTCCTCGACTTCAGATCTATTTGACAGTCAATTATTCATCTCTGCGACGGAAAATCCGTCGCAAGTCCGTCGCAGTATCTTATTACGCGACGGATATTCCGTCGCAATTCCGTCGCAAACGTTCCCGCCATGTGAAAAGTTGGGCGCCATATGTGAAAATGTATTGCGACGGAATATCCGTCGCAAATCCGTCGCAATTAGTAATTCCCGTCGCAAAATCCGTCGCAAGTATGTTTTTGCTACGGATTACATGTCCGTCGCAAAATTTCCGTCGCTAATACACTATATTCTTGTAGTGATCCACATAATACGTTTCATAACAACTGCAACAATATTAATGTTTTCTCAAGGTTTTACGTTCAATAACGTGAAACATTTTATCTTTCGGCCCTTTAACGTTTTTGATTCCTTTTAAAAGTACGAAGTACTTCTATTATGAGGAGACTGGAGATCTGTCAAGTGGTTGAATGGGCAGGTCATGGGACGGGTAGTTTCGAATTCGGGTAAAAAGATGGGTTCAAGGTGTACATTGATAAAATACGAGTTAAGTTTATACGGGTTTTGGGTAAAAAGCGGGTCGATCGATACCTCTTTCCGACATTTTTGTAAAGTTCTTTTATAGCGTAATTTTTGGTTTCTTATTATTTATATATTTTATCTCCTCTACCACGCGCGTCTTAGTCATCTTAATTGTCACTCGATCACCATCACCACCACCAACACCATGGCCACTACCAGCACCAATATCTTCGCCAACTCGCAAAAACCGGAAGTGATGCTCAAATAAGATGGCAGTGGTGATGTGGCATGCAGTTCTAGGTTATAAGGTGACAATGATGCATGACCCACGGTTTGAGGTTAGTAGATGACAATGTTACGTTAACGTGGCATGGGGTTCAAGCTCATGGCGTAACAATTCTGACTTGGTTAACACGTGGTTCGAGGTGATGAGGTGGTGGCGCTGGCGTGAAATGCGATTCAACGTAATACGATGACAGTGTTGGTGTGACACGCACTTCGAGGTGATGAGGTGGCATGAGGTTCAAGGTGAAGACTTGCCATTTACATATTTTTCGTCAAAATCTTATATTATAAGTTAACACCTATATGACATGCTGTATTTTAATAACCAGCTGCTACTGGTCGGGTTTTGAACCACTACTGTTTATGGGTCAAAACGGGTTCGGGCTAAAAAACCCGGGCTATTAACAGGTCGATTACAGTCGATTTTTGGGTCGGATCAGGTGTTGACATGTTTAATTACAAGTAATATTTTTATGCATGGTAGAGTGACAGATTTTTATGTCGATCAATACCATCTGGTGTAATCTGGATTCGAAGTGGGTAAGACCACTAGGGCGCTAAAGCTCCCCTTCAAGAGTTTTAGCATTGTTGCATTCTGAGGGCTCGAACACAAGATTAGAACAACCCTTACTAGTTGATCGAAATGCTTATGGCGGATATTATGTCGTTACTAATTTAACAATATATAATAGTCGGTTCCATTTGGTGAGTGATACAAAAATCCTTTTTGTTCCCTAGCTTAGTTGGTTTCGGTTAGTAAGAGTAAACGGTTATAATGACTAGTCGTTGCCAAATTACTCATTTATTTCAAACTATTAATTTGCCAAAAATTACCATTGTGAAAATTATATTTTTCAAAATAACTATTGTTATATATATTTGACTACACAAGGCTACACAATGAATTAAAACCCTCTAGTAATATGATATGATTAAATTCTCTTGTGTGACGGTTTACGGACGATCAGTGGAAAGTTAACAGATTTTGATAAACAATGACCATTTTTGGTTAAATATTGACCACTTTATTTTATGATTGGAGTAATTTTTTTTGCCAAAGTGATCACTTTTAACCCAAAATTGATCATTATTGACCAAAAAGTGGTCATTTTTCTACAAATTAAATCACCCGAAAAACACCGCATGCAGGACAAGATAATTAATCTCTTTAGGGTATGAGTTTGGAATTAGTCAAACTCATACCAAGTGTTATGTTGACAAACGTAGAGGTTATGCCCATACCTCAAACCCACGAGGTATGAGTTTCTCATACCCAAGGTGAGTATGAGATTGATACTCATGGGTATCAAATGATAGTAAATAAAAATGAATGAGAAATTATGACTAATTATAAATAAATTTTTATATATATTTATTTGATTAAATTTCTATTTTTCATGCTTTTACAACATCAATTTTATTTGTCTAAAATGGTGTATTTTATAAATTTTAACGTTAATTGAACTCCAAATACATACCACTTGAAATTGAAACAAATACAAGATACGAGTAATCAAGTCTCAACCCCATATCACTCATATATAATTCCTGATTCCAAATACAAACCCGCTCAACGAAACAAACGCCCCCATTAATTACCTCAGTCATTCCACGTTTTTTGCAGGACTACAGCTTCCGAAAAAAAAGCTACTCGTAAACATGTGCGAAATAAATTAAAAGCTTTAGACGTTGGAAATTTATTTTTCTACCGTTGAACTGAATATTCCAAGAAAACATTTAATTCCCAAGATTTGTAGCAGTTTAAGAAAAAAGAAGACTAACAAATCACGTTAAATAAACCTTTGCAATTCTTCCGTTACTTAAAATTTTTATCCATCATTATATAATTACTTCTCTATTATTTTACATATATAATATATAATTAGTTCATACATTAAGGAAAAATAAAACTTTTAATTCTTTGAAATTTGCATGAATGGCTTCTTCAAACATTGATTTATTTGTTGATGAAACATATCTTATAGCTTTAATCAACGAAGAACCTCTACCAATTTCAGATGAAAAATATGCTCATGAATTAACCCTTCAAGAAGCCCTTTACTTATCATCCTCACTTCCTTCACTTATTCGTCCAGAAAATGATCAAGACGGAGGAAGTACAGCTGATCAGGGTATCCCTATCACCCCAAAAATTAAAGAATTGGGTGAATCGTCATCGTCATCGCCATCATCATCCCATATAAAAAACATATTATGTGGAATTTGCATGGAATCCAAAAACCCTAATGAAATATTCTCTGAATTATCCAAATGTAGTAATCATACGTATTGTAACGATTGCATGGCAAAGTACGTAACATCCAAAATCAAAGAAAATATATCATCAGTTGCATGCCCTTACCCTAATTGCAAAAACATAATTGAACCTCACAATTGTACCACAATTTTGCCTAAGGAAGTATTTGAAAGATGGGAAAATGCATTATGTGAAGCATTAATTTTGGGAAGTCAAAAATTTTATTGTCCATATAAAGAGTGTTCGGCATTAATGATCGACGATGCCGAGGAAGCGGTACGTCAAGCAGAATGTCCTAGCTGTCGGAAATTGTTTTGTGCTCGTTGTCGCGTAACATGGCACGTTGGTTTTACGTGCGAGGAGTTTATGAGTTTGAAGGAAGATGAAAGAGGGAGTGATGATTTAATGGTGATTAAATTAGCTAATGATAAGCAATGGAAGAGATGTTCTAATTGTAGTTTTTATGTTGAGAAGAAGGAAGGTTGTGTTCATATGACTTGCAGGTTAAGTTTCTAATTCTTCAACTTCTTTGTTATTGTGATTTTTTTTATAATGTTTGATTGTATTTCATTCTTGTTGTAGAGCTTAATCTCTCTTTACATCGACATATTTGTCCTGAGATTTGAACGGGTTAAATATCGTCATAGAACACGTATTATTGCTAAGATCTAGTCGTTGTGACTATGTTTGTTTTAAAAATTTCCGTATGAAACAAATCAAAATGAAGAAAACGCCTTAGATTTAACGTTACAAATTTAAAAGTGTGTCTTACCCACTAATTATTAAAAAATCCTCCCTACTCTTAATTATTCAGATTTTATTTAGACCTCTTTAAAATTGTACAAATTCTCATTGTAGACGTGTATATCCATCGACAATTATAACCCGGTCGGACCCCTCTCATAAAAACTATTGTATTATACCTTTAATTTCAAGTAATTTGTATTTCTTTTATGCAGGTGCCATTACGAGTTTTGTTACACTTGTGGAAACAAATGGAGTAGCTATCACGCTTGTTAGCCTTTCGGACCTATGGCCGAATAGGGATGATGAACGACATGTATGCCAACTGCTGTCCTCAAAACCCGATATCGGTGGCCCCCTTGAATCACATTAGTTGTGGTTGTTACATATTTCGATACTCTCTTGGCCACATAATCGAGACAATATTTGTTTTTGAAGAACGTTTTGGGTTTCTAGTTATTTTAGCCAAGTTTTGTGACATAATGTTGATGTTTTCGATCTTTCAGAAAATTTTGGTTTATTTTCTACTTAATTTTTACATGCGGGTTGTTACTTTATTTGATTGTGAATTATTGAAACTCCTATTGGTCTAACTTTAAAATTGTTACAAAAATCACGAATATCAATTTTTTCACTCAATTGAACGGTGGAGATTAACAAGATAGGTTTAACCTGAGATAATTGAACAAGATATAAATTGATAAATTTCATAATGGACTTAACTCGACTTGGTAAAAATGGATTCGATGCTTTTCATAGTGATGCTACTCGGTCGTGTAAAGGCTAACACTCGAACGAGTAGGATGTTTACTCGATCAATTTTGGTGGATTTTTGAGTGTGTTATGTGGTTACTCGATCGATCGAGTCTGGAGCTGAGGGCATCACGCGGTCGAGTATGTGATCGAGGTACTCGACTGAGTAGGGGATGTTGGTCCTTTAGGGCGAACTCTGCTAGCTCAATGTCACTTGATCGAGTTTTGTGGCAGTACCCCTTCGAGTTTGGTTACTCGATCGGTCGAGTAGATCGTGTAACTCAACTGGGTACAGTCGGTTCAGCTGTTTTTACGCGTTTGCTTCTATTTCTTGAGGAAGGCGTTAAATAGAATAATAAATCTTTTTCCAATTAAATACTTTCATGTCTTTTCTCACCTATCTTCTGTGTAACCGTCTCCTCTAATCTCTAATCATCATTCATAATCTCAAATTATTTCCTTAATTATTTGTTCGTAAATGTTGTGGGAAGATCGTACCATCCTAGATCTATCTAGTTGGTTCTTCCTTTGCTAAGTAATTATTTTGTCTATATCTTATCATCTTAAGGTTTTTGTTAGATTAATTGTAGTAATAAGATTGATTATCTATTAAGAGTATATTAATCACGTTTGATTAGATTATTGTTATTAATATAGAAATTGGGGGTGCATATGAATGGTGTATGTATCGTTTTAAAAATTTTAACTACTAATTTTGATCTTACACTTAATTTTTGTATCCTATCGATTAAAAACAAATAATTAAATATAAAGCTAAACTAATAATTAAATGACAAACAATAATTAAATTTATTAAGTATAAAACTGACCAAACTCATAAAAGTATATAAATAATATTTAAATATAAAATAAAATAGTTGATAATCATCAAAACGTAGTGTCAACACTCTTAATTTAAAATTTTATGCCTTGTCCTAACCTTATGGACAACAAACCTTAATTTATGCACGTAGAACGTGCCCACCATAAGCCAAATACGCAAGAGGGATGACTTGTTAATTCTATTGGATGGGAAATACGGAGTACTACGTCTAAATACATAATTGCCTATTATTGATTTGATTATTGTTGTTTGACTAATTAAAAAATTGATACAAACTATTTTATTATATACTTTGTATGATTTCCTTGTTTCTTGTGAAAAAAATGTTAGAAGAAATGAGTGAATAAGAGATTAATTTTTTATGGTGTCATATGACATAAGGGTTATACGATATAAAGTTGAGTACTTAGATATCTGTTATAACAAATACGAGAAAGATAAAAAAAAATAAAGAAAACAATACACAAATTTACGTGGTTTACAACGGTGTGTTAGCAACATCTATAAAGCAAACAACACACAAGATATTGAGGAGTTTATAAAGTTTCAGATTTAGATTCAGAAAGTTATGATGATATGTAACACCGGTAGAGTAAGAGGTAGAGGGTTTATATATACCGTGATCTCTAGGTAATGATATAGAAAATCTAAAATATGCCCAAAATGGAAACCCTAACTTAAACAGATTAACAAATACCGTTTAGATTTTAGGGGTGTTGCTTTCAAGCCCCCATCAGGGCATTTCATCCATGAACCCCGACTCACTGACCGATTAGCAAAACCCCTGTCACATACTCATAGTCGTCGTTCGAAGCGGAAACTAACAAATTGATACAAATTTAACCTTATCAACTCCTTCACTTTAACAAATAGATTAATAAGATTACCTCTATCTATGATGCTTCTACAATTACAAAAAGTCTCTCTTTAGACGGGTTGACCGGTGATGATCCCCTCTCACAAAGAGCAAGGGGGGGGGGGCAAGTGTGGTGCTCCATTTACCTCCCACTTGCACTCCTACTTTTTCATTGTAAGGGAAATTGACCCATCTTAAGCTTAAAATGAATTGATCCGTCTTAAACGAGAAATTGTGGAACAACTAATCTTGATAATAATATCAATGTACTTTGTAATAATATGTATGCAAGTGTACCTCACTACCACTTGTGATTGAGGAATATGCTTCTTGCCAATATGTGGTCATCCTAATCCTAAAATATAACTTGTATAAATTAATTAGACAAATTACCTTTACACTAATCATAACACAAATTAAACTATTAAGATAACCTTTGGAGGTTTGATTGGTGAGCTTAACGTTAGACAATGTACATACACGCAATTAAAAGCATAATTGTTTATTAATTGATATTTGAATACTCAAGAAGCAACTTGATGAGGGCAATCTGGCTCCTAAAAATATTGAGATTTTGTGTTATATATATGACACTAGCCATGAAAATGTCCATTTTTTTAAACATGAACGGACAGCTAAATTTAGTTGTCGACTAATTGTAATTACTCTAAATAGTATTATCGATCTCGTACGGAAAATCGATAACACCCGTCCATAACAATAACTCTCTTAATTCCATTTTAATTGTCCTTTTTTAACCAAAGTTGATCTAGGTTTTATTGTCTGCTTTCTAAATTTAGTATGAAAAAGTAATAAATTATCATTATTACCCACTTACCCCTAACTCTTTAACTATCATTCAGTCTATCAAAATAATATTGTTCCTCTTAGGTTATGTTTGACACTACATTTCAGGTATCGTTTCTGACCGAAATAGCTTTTTTTGACAAAAAATTCAGATAGCTTATTTTATTTGTAAGTTATTGGCAAATAGCTTATTTGAAATTTTAGGTACCTTTTCCTAATTTATATTTCAATTATACTCATTCAATATATAATATATTAAATAATTATTATATCCTTTTACGTCATTTTAACAAAATAAGCTATCTTTTCGGTTAGTTTGTCAAACATTTTTTTATATAATTAGTTATCTTATCAACTGTTAATTTTCGGCTACCTTTTCAGATTTCAGTTAGTTTTTAAATTTCAGTTACTTTTTCGGGTTTCAGCTAGTTTACCAAACAATGACTTATTCTTAGCTAAATGGGTAGTGTAATAATTTTACCATATTTCTTAAATTCTTTACAAAAAAAATATAGAACAATAAAAATGGGATGGAGGGAGTATCTGTTTCCAGAACAACTAGTTTTAGCCCGTGCAAAATTGCACGGTTTGCTATTTTAAGATTGTTATAAACTATATTCAACTAAATACATATGTTATTTATAATAAAATTAACAACTATTTAAATTTAATGCTAAACAATACACAGAGTGTTACTCAAAAAATTGAATTTATAAATAGTAGAAAAAATGTAATAAAATAGAAATATTCGAAATTTATTTGTAAATTACAGCCGTTGTATTAGTAGTACAATTTTTTAATCGAAAAAAAAAAATCCAAGCCTCGCTTACTTGTAACTCTCGAATCGCCCCTTAAAGTTTTTCATGTTTAAAAGATAATGTTGGAAATAAAATAAATGTTAACGTGATAAGAGTATTGTCCCTGAATGTATAGTTATCGTCATCGCATAACAAAAAGAGATGGGGAATCCGTTAATGATGCTCTTTTGGATTTCTTACTACCTACCGTTATTGTTTATGTTGAAAATCGTGAACTCAAAAGAATGAATAATGAATAAGAGTTAACTATTAAAGTTTTGTGAGAGAGATAACAATATTTATTGATTAGACACATAAAATATAGAAGAAATAAGATTTGAGTTGAATAAAAGAATCAACCATTTGTAATACCAAAGAGTAGCGGAGAATGAAAAAATATTTGTATAGTGCAAATAATATGTAAAGACATGCATTTATAATAAATTATTTTGATATAATATGTCTCGTGACACAAACCAACTATATTGCAACCTATTTTCATTGCCCCAAACAATTGCTCGGAAAATTCCGATTTAACCAAACATTGAAAATAGAAGTCTAATTTCAACTTTCGGACATACTCTTTATTTATTAGTTTCAAAATCATAATTTTAAATTCAACAAAAAAACAAACGCCTTTAGCTGTAGTATAAAAATATTACACTTTTTTCGATAATTCTTAATTTCACCTAAATATGTTAATTATTACATATGCAGTGTTATATAGTAAGAAAGTCCAAATTTCTTAAAATTTTTGTAAAGAGGTGTGATTAGATTTATTTTCTTAACCCATATTTTTTACTATTTATGTGTAATGGTCTTTATAATATTTATTTATTTAGTTATATTTGTGACAAAAATTCTAGACCAAACTACATTAATATTCCTTATTTAACAAAAAAAAATACTAATTTAGTCTTGTTTGTTCAATTTTTACACGTAAAATTCATAGTCTAATATCTAATCCCAGTGGTCTCCATGCTCTGGTCACGATCGGGAACCTAACATATAGATGCATTTAATTTTAGATAACTATTAACCAATAAAAATTTTAAAGTATGAGATTTCACTACACCTATTAAATAGTTATGCCAACCAAATTTTAATTGGAGATAAATTAATTGAGCAATGAATTAAACTACTTTCCATTTCACAAATTAATTTATTTTTATTGGTAACTGCATTTAGCTAAAAAAGTTAATTGAAAGATGTTAGTTACAAAAATTTCAGAATCAACCGTATCGCCTAGAAATATATACAAATCACCTACAACAATTATTTTATAAAACTATATTATATATTTTTATATAATAATAATAAATAACTGATGTATATGAAATGTAAATTCAAAAATTGGCAAAATTTGCAAATTGCGGTTAGAACTTTAGTGTGGGGAAATAAATTATTTTTCTTTTCTCAAGAGGGTCCACCACTAATGTTAAATTATCATACTTTTTTTGATGATGTGGGTTAAGGAGATTGCTTTAAATGTTTTTGGTTTAATGGAAGTAAGATTATCTGTTTCTTCACTTAGCAATTGTGAGAAAGGAATGAGTGGGATTGAGGAAGACTCGACTTTTTACACATGAAAATATGAAATAGAGTTTGAGTAAGTAACCGGATGAAAATCAACCGGGTTGCGGATTTTGGTAATGGTGGTCCGACCTAGTGTTCATCAGGCTTTTCTTATATAAATATGTAATCATAGCTAATTTTCAGTAAAACGGTTACAATATCATCTTTCTATAAAAGGGAAGTTATTTAAAAATTTCTTATTGGTTTCATTAATTTGAGATAGAAAACAAAGGAATTTTCTACATGATACCACTATATTTTTGTGGTTTGTACGTGGTATCCCTTCACTTTTCGAAACATACGTGGTGCCCTTAACATTTATCATTAACCACTCTCGTAACCCTAAACTTATTCCGTCAATTTATTCTATTAATTGATCGATCACATGGCTGCTTATTTAACACATCTTTTTTATTTAATCACATAATTAAGCTCTAGTAACACTAAATTGTATCTAATTAGCATTATACAACACCTTCTCACATCAAACATCTTAAATCACACAATAAGTCTTACTTTTGACGGGGCGACCCGTCGCAAACTTGCGACGGGTCAAATTCCCCTCACAAAGAACAGGTGGCAAGGTAAGTGGGGACTCCATTTGCCCCCACTTACCCCTCCATGGCTCCACTTGCTCTATGTGAGGGGGATTTGCCCGTCGCAAGCTTGCGATGGGTCGTCCCGTCACAAATGACAATTTGTGTAAATCACAACCCCGCCCATAACCACCCTAACCCCTAACAAAACTTCATTTTCTATCTGCGCAAGTTCATGTTGGTATCCAACTTGAATCAAGGAGGTAGTAGAGTGTGGGGATTTGTAAGCGATGGTTATTGGCAAGAATGAAAATTAAAAGAAAAATAACTGGTAAGGGTAGTATGTAGTGGCGATAATGAACATTAAAAATAATGTCTATGGTGAGGATGGTGGTACGATGATGGTGAAGCAAAAAGTGGTTGGTGGTGGTGTGATGAAGACTAGCCAAAAGTTAGTAAGGGTGTTAAAACAAGTGTGATGGTTGAATTGGCGATATCATGGACGGTGGTGTAATAGCTGCGGCGATAGTGGAGGTGCCATGAAGAACATGTTAGGTGGCTGATGATTAATTGTTGTTGGTGGGAAAACGAGACTGATGGTAGTTTATAACATTACTTAACGAGGCAACTTCATAATTATTGACGGAATAAAAGTTTAGGGGTAGAACGAAAGCTACTAATAAAAGTAAAGAGCACCACATAATATATTTGAATAAGTGAAGGAGTATTACGTAAAATTCGCAAAAACACAGGGACACCAATGCATCATGTAGAAAATCCCAAAAACAAAAGATGACGTGCTTCATTATTTAGGGAGAATTAATTTCAACAATTAACGTTCAATATTTCTATAATTTTACTTTTCCAATTCTATCTCTAGTTCTATTATATATCAAGCAAATAAAATATTTACTATTGTCAATACATTTATCCATGCTTATTAAGCATTTTTTGTGGACAATAATAATAATAAAAAAAAGCAAAATAAGAACTAGTATTTTCTTATACCAAGTAAGTAAGTAACCAAACCAACTAGTTTCAAACCCGTGCAACAAATACGCGGGTCGTAATTAACAATACACGTTATTATTAAATATAAGAGTATATAAATGAGCATAATTATCCAAAACTTTTGTTTATTGTCATCGTAAAATAAACAACAATGCGAATATGTAAAATAAATTCGTGAGTATATAGCTCTTTTTGTGAAAAGAAAAGCATGCGTTAAAAAGCTATAAAAATCTACTAACACTTAATAAAATGGATAATACTTAATGAAATGGATACGTAGATATTTTAGAAAAGAGTTTATGGAGATGCATGCATCCACTACATCCACCCTAAATACGCCACTAATAACAATAAGTCTCTTTTAAGACAGATAAATTTATTTTAATTTAAAATGAGTCAAATACTATGCAATTTGTATAAATAAGATAAGTCTTCGGTAAATATATAGACATTTTAATTTAATTTTATCTATATAAATAATATAGTATTTAACCCGTCAGAAATTTATGAGATATTTTTTCCAAAGAATTTGGGTTGTGATAATCTATTTGTATACTCTTTAGCACCTTCTCATGTGACAATTTCTTCTAAGGTCAGTCGACCACATCCATGTCCTCGTCTCAGTTTGGCCTTTTCATAAATAATAATTATTGTCTACATTAAGTTAACAATTGATATTTGGTGACTACTAACTAGAGCACATAAATAATTGGAAGTTTTATGAAATTTCTACTACTCGATTTTGTTAGTGCGAAATTTATATACTGTTAATATATGTTTTATGAAATGAAGTAGTATAAGAAATTTTAAAGTGACATTATTATTGTTCTATATATTTGCAATTTTGCACACTTTTTTTTCCCTTCTTCCTTAAATGTCATAGAGTGTTTGGTTGACGATGATGAGAATAAATATATTGGAGTTTGATATAGCAGAGGAAGGAGATTATGAATTTAAAGTTCCATAGTACTTCACTGCTTTCTAGATGGATCTAAAACCTAATAATATTATGATTTGTGAATCTTACTTAAGTGAGAAATTGTCGTTGTAGTGTGTTTATACTTCTGCCATATTGGGTCATGTTAGGCCAGTAAATCATGATCTAACTTTCGAGTTTCATTTAGAGGTGATAGCGAGTGGAGTTGATCATGATCCTATGATTGCTCAATTTGACATCGACTAGCTCAGACTCTCGAGGGCTTGCTTGAGTCTCGACTAGCTTGATCTAGCGACTCGAGCTAAGCTCGGTCTGATACTCTTGTTCATTCATCTCGAGTTCTTCCTTATAACCAATTAAATGTAACCTAAGTTAACACATTCCAGACTATAAATTATCTTATACCTGTGTCCATTAAAAAAAAGAGTTAAACTACAAAATTTAAATGGTCAATTAGCAAAATATAAGTCTTACTACGCTTTCAATTAGGCAATATTATCTACAACTATCAAGCTGCTCGCGAGCATTTCACTCGTAATCTAACCTTACTTCACATCACTCGTAAAGAACTTAGGGGGCGTTTGGTACAACAAAGGGAAATGGAATAAAAATAAGAAAGGGAAAAAAGGGGAAAGAAATGAGATGACCCCAAAATTAACTCATTGTTTGGTTACAAAGGTAAAGGAATGGCTTAAAAAACTATCCATCCACCCACATTCTCAACCACCACCACCATCACCATTCCATATCACAAGAATCGCCCACTTCCACCACAAAGGACGTCTGGACGACAACACACCCATATTACCGCGCGCTGGCGAATGGCCCACCACATTTATGCCGGAATTCATTACTAAATCCTCCACCACAAGTAAAAACACCAACCCAAAAAACTTAGAAACACTGCCATTTTGATATTTATGCCATATGGAGTATTATACAGACTAATTGGGTCGGGATTGTTCAACTACAAAGTTGTTTCTCAATTGGATCTTTCGCTATTTATGCCATTTTGCACCATGTTTTTGTTCTGGTATCATACTATTGTTTGAGAAGACACAATGGTGAATTAATGAGTAAATAATAGTGTTTTTACTAGTAGTGATGGGGTGTTCGATTGGGGCGTCGACGACGAGAGATGGGTCGGGGCCGACGCCGGCGGTTTCTTAGGGTGGCCGGCGAGCATGAAATGGTGCTTCGGGTTGCTGGTCGTAGTTGGGGTTGTCGGGTTTGGTGGTGGTGGGTGTTGGGTGGTGGGTGAAGATAATGTTGGGTTGATAGGGAATGGATTGTGTTACCTTGGGGAGGGGGGGTGAGGGGTAAGGATGATGAGAGATATGGGGTAATAGAAGGGGTAAAGGGTATGATTCTTTTGGTCAACCAAACACAAACATAGGGTTTTAATTATTTTGTTTCCCTTT
>JAIUZE010019691.1:0-12143 GCA_022085475.1 Heliosperma pusillum
CTTCTAATCGTATTCTAAATACGATTCCTAGCATATAAAGCATGTAAAACACGTAAATGATACCGAGTAACCCTTCACCGTTACCTTTAAGCGTCTCTACTAATCGTCAAGCTCCTCTTCGATAAGGTAATAGTCTTTGTCGGGATCTTGGAGGTCACCACCTACATATAGATCATAAAAGATGAATAAAATTCATCTTGAGAAAGACGGAAAGATTGAAAAGCGAGAAAGACGATGATTTTAATATCAATACGGATAGAGGAAGGTAAGGGGAGAAGAATGAGACGAACTTACGCGAATTCTATCAAAGAACGAAGGAGATACGATGATTCAAAGATCGAATATAAAGAGGGAGGCAAAGTTTCTTAAGGAAGAAGAAAGGGTTTTGTGTTTGTGTATGAAGAAATAGGTTAAGGAGTATGAGTATGTATAAGGGAAAGTCAACCAAAAAGTCAAACTCGCCTTAAGATGGGATTCTCATGGAATCTCGCGGAAATTTCAAATACAAACTCGGAAATTCTAAATTCGACTCGGAACATAAAATTCTAATTTAAAACTTAAAATTACTGAAAAGATTTTGTAAAATATTTCTACTAGAAAAATAATGTACATTTCCGGGTGTTACAAAACATGCGAATAAGCGAGTGGGATATCATATTTTCTAAACATGAATATTTAATGCTATTACGTAAATTTATACGATAAACGAACCGTACAAACTATTATAAGTGAGAGCATAAGGAAATAAATGAAGAAGGGAGCACAGGGGGTACCAGCCGGTGAATGGGACCGGCCGCCGGCTACCCGGCTGGCGCTTCAGCAACAATAAAAAAATACCAAAAATACAAGGATGTCCCAGCCGGTCAAGGGGACCGGCCGCCGGCTACCCGGCTGGGAACACATGTCAATATAAGAAAAGAAGAAAAGATGAAAAGAGAGGGGGGTGTCCCAGCCGGTCGGCTGACCGGCAGCTAGTCGGCCGGCTGAGACTTACACAATACCCAAAAATTCTCGAAAATGTCATTTCACTTCAGCCGCACTCCCAGCCGGTCGGCAGCCCGGCGGCCGTTCAACTGGCTCGGACCTACAACGCACGAAACTCAACCACAACAACAAACAACACAAATTCTATCAACACTCATCCAATTCCAACCATATTTACTAACATCAAAACACATTAAATGCCTAATAATCGTCACTTAACGTTGGGCAACATCAATTAAAGCATTAAAACACGTATTTATATCGAGTAACCCTTCACTGTTACCTTTGTGCGTCTTCAATCGTCTTCTAACTCTTCCTCCACGAGGTAGTAATCCTTGTCGGGGTCTTGAAGGTCTCCACCTATTTAAGGATACAAAAGATGAATACAATTCACCTTTGAAAAAGACGGAAAAATTGAAAATGAGAATGACGGTAATTTTATTACCACACAAGGTAGAGGATGATAAGAGGGGAAGATTATGATGAAAATCAAAGGATTTGAGTGAGGAATGGATGATTTGTGAGAAGCTTGAGTTGATCCACAAATGGTGGTTAGGGTTTTGGTGGTTTGGTGAGGAAGAAGGTGAGTGGAAAATGGGGGAGTTAGGGTTATAAAGGGTGAGTGGAGAAATATGGGGAAAAAGACTAAAATTCGGCTTAAGGCGTAACCCACACGGAATTCCGAGTAGAGTCCGAATACGAACTCGGATTTGCTAAATTAGACACGGGAAACTAAGTTCTAATCTAACTCTAAAATTACGCTAATTCATAATAATATAATATTATTAAAATAAAATAAGGTACATTTGCGGGTGTTACAATTATTTTAATTTTGAGCTACAGTTTGTGTTATTAGATTGTCTCGTATAAATTGCTCTGAATCTATTTAAAAGGGTATCAATAACTTTCAAATAAATGGTTATGAATAATAATATAATACTCTTAACACCAAAATTCATAAATAGTTGATTTATTAAATTCAAAAGTGAGTTAAATCTAGCGATTTAACTACAAAGTTTTTAACACATCCTTTTAAAAATACCATGTAAGCACGAAATTTATACTAGTTTCATATTACATCATTAAGAAATAAAGAAATGAGAATCAATCCCAACACACTACATAGTAACTTCCAGGGGAAAATAGTGTAGTTGTTACATATTCTTTTTTTTAGGGTTATGATAAATCAACTACCCTTTCACTAATGTCACTCAAATTTTGTGCAAATTGAATATAAATATATCCTTACACTTAGTTTGTATTTGAGTGGCGTTAAACAAAAGTACACTATGTACTTGTCAACTTGTCAATTGTTGGCATGTGACATAAGTTATCATCCATGGTTAGACACAAAATTTGAATGTTGAATGTATTGATTGATAGATGAACCATCTCAACCAAAACCTTAAGGTAATGGTTGAGGTTTATATATTATAGTTATATTCTATTATGCCCCTCACTCGAATGCCCTCACTAAAGATTAAAATTGACTTGTAAATAAGGAGCTGTAAAATAATTTAGGTAAAGGGGAGATGAAGAGAGTGTTTAATTGCTTTTTTCGGGGCTCTGCCCCTCATTCGTACCCAAAAAAAGTGTTAAATTGCAAATTAATAATTAGGAAAAATTACAAATAACCAACGCGTATTTGCGAATTTTTACAATTACCAGCAAGTATTTGCGTTTTTACAAATAACACCCCACTTTCATTGTATATTCCCCAATCACCACCGTATTTTTACCCCCCCAAGAATCGTTTTTCTGATTTCTCGACTTGTAAGTGACGATTTACGCAAATGTATTAAAGTACCCTCATTTAATTAGACAAACACACCCATTACCGGAACCCAAGCTGATGTTACTATAATCGACTACTCATATATATATATATATATATATATATATATATATATATATATATATATATATATATATATATATAAATGGGATCATGTGAGTTCCCCTTGTTTTTGTGAGGGACAACGGACTAATCTGAACCATGCAAAAAAGTAACCATGGGTGGCTTAGATTAAGCTACGTGTGACCCCTGTATCAATTTTTATAACTGAAAAAATCCTTCTCTCTCTTCCATATCTTTCATAGTTAATGCATATCCATCGTCTCTCATTTTCCGGCGACGTTCAACCTCTCTTCACCATCAACTCCGCCGTCGTAATTTCTGCATCTCCACTTCTTTAAGTTACTAGATACATATCCTTAGCTAGATAGACACACTCTTTCAAATTACTATATACGTATCTTTAATTAGCTAGATACACTTATTTAAGTTACTAGATACATATATTTAGCTAGATAGATACAATATTTTAAATTACTAGATACGTATTTTTAGTTATCTAGATACACTTCTTTAACTTACTAAATAACTATCTTTAGCAAGATGGATACACTCTTTTAAATTACTAGATATGTATCTCTAGCTAGCTAGATACACTTTTTAAAATTACTAGATACATATATTTAGTTAGCTAGATACACTAGATACATGTTTTTAGCTAGCTAGATACACTTTTTTAAGTTACTAGATATACTACTTTAAGCTACTAAATACATGTCTTTAGCAAGATAAATACACTCTTTTAAATTACTAGATACGTATTTTAAGCTAGTTAGATACACTTTTTAAAGTAACTAAATACATACCCATAACTTGTTAGATACACTCCATCATTCATCTCATTAGAAAAGGCTCTATCTATCTTTATTTCCAAGTTCTAACCAATGAGACTTATATAATACTATCTCACATGCGTGACTTCCAATAGAGCAAAAAGACGCCAAACTTCATTGTCTTTAACCTACAACCAATTTTATTTTGAAAATTTTACATACCATTTCTTAAGGACATTAGACATACCTACCATTATGTAGCAATAACATAGAGAACATTTGTGTACATTGTAGATAATACGAAGTACAAGTGAGACCAAATGTCAAACTAAACAAGTTTTTTACAGGTTTTTTCCGTAAAACATACTCCCTAAATGAGAAAGAAAATTTATTTCTTGTGAGGACTATAAGTCTACAAGTACTCCTCTTTGTTTTCCGTAGCTGATAATACAATAGTCGAAAAGATAGCGCCTATTAAGAACTCTTGACGTACACGGCTAAAGAACTACTCATCTTTAGTCTTTGCTGTCATCCATGGGGCCAATGTTACGCCATATGAAGTGAGAAGCTTCTAACACCACTCCTAACGATGAATTTTCCATTCCTACCTGCAACCGAGGCGTTTTCAAATCAGATTGAATTCAAAGAGTTGTTCCTGCACCACAATTAAAAGCCTAAAATAATCTCCACTGATTTTCTTTCAGTTGTTTGATGCTTTAAAGTTTTCGTCTAGGTTATGGCAAACAACAAACCTTATTCAAGGTATACATTACGCATTTACATGTTCCAAAACATGGTAGATTTTATTTTCTTTGGAAAACAAGCAAAGGAATACAAACCTCTATGGATACAGCTCATCTCTGAGTTTCTCCAAACCCACAAATAGATGAGGCTACATACCTACAATATACACACAAACACCATGATTCCATAATAAATATACACGCACAAACAAACAATGATAAAATTAAAATAAATCAAATTTCTTTCAACATAAAGTACACTACCCCATGTGATAATCAAAACACGATGAACAACGAATTTCATTCCCACCTCCATTAAATGAAGAAGCAGCAGCAGCATCGCCTCCATCTTCGAGCTCCCGGATCCCTACACTCCTCTAGTCGGTACCTCACCTACAATCCTTCCACCACTGTCAAGCAGCCCAACGTCAGAGTTACTGTCTCGGGCCCCCACAGCAACACCAACAATCGACCAACCTGCAAAATCATAAATCTTCAAGACTCCAACCACCACCTTTGAATACTTCTGTGACCAAAGAAGATATCCAACTCTTAACATCTCGATGAAGCACAAGATACTCTTGGTGTTTTGAATCGTAAAATCAGTTTTTTCATAATTTTACCACACCGAAAATCAAATGGTGATGAGGAAATCAACGCCAGCATGCGTTCTCGACGAAGTGAAGGGAACATCGAGGGGTAGTAATGTGTGGCAATGGTGGTGTAAAGGTTACCACCACGGCGTCTATGTGGTCGTTGCGGCGCCAGAAATGGTTCTCATCTCTGCTCGACGGAGAAGGGGTGGGGTGAAGTGAGGTCTCCGGCGTTTAGCACGGTGGTTTATGAGTGGACGACGGTGATGGTCGGTGGTAGGTCCGACGGGTTCATAAGTTGGGTGAGTTGTTGATGGTAGTATGATAATTTGAGGAAGGAATGTGAGATTATTATAATATAATCCCTCTCATCCAAAGTAAAGGTAACACTTCCCTTATTTGAATCATCCAAACTAAATTACCCATTTCTATTCGGGTAACAGACTAACTACTCCTCATTTACCCTATATATTTACACAATATGTCATTACCCCAACCACCCAACTAACATTAAATACTCAAGTGGTCCTACTTACATTCAAATGCTACACTTTCCTTTTCAATGTTTTCTTAAAACTTGTGCTCCCTCCCATGTAACCTTTGGTTTGGATGGGAGGGAGTATATTGGGAGGGGGGTTGTTTATGATTTAGTGTATAAGACGGTTGTAAGCTGAGTTCGTAAGTTCGTACCGAACTCTAGTTCGCATAGGATCCCGCCCCTATATATATATATATAGAGAAAGAGAGTAAGGATTAATTGAGTCCACCCTTTAAAATGGTGATTAATATCACTCTCTCTACCTTCCCTAATTAATCACTAATTCCCCTCTAATTTAATATATAAGTTTTTCCTCACAATTGTTTCTCTCTCATCTCACATAATTTTCATCCTCTCATCTCTCTAGAACCCAAATAAATCAAAAATCCCAAATAAATCATCATCCTCCATTCATCACACACCACCACCCAACCACCACCAACACCTACGACTACCCACCCGCCATCAACAGTAAAAGCCACCGCCATCTACCGACACCACATCACCACTGTGCTCCACACACGACACCACATGACCACCGTCATCCACCGTAACCCGCAAAAAAATGCAGATCTGAAATAAAAAAAACATGATCTGGCCTCCGCCTCCGCGCCTCTTGTCGACCTCCCTCCTCCACCGCACCTCCTGTCGACCCTCTCCTCCTCCGCACCTCGCTCATTCTCTCTACCTCTCTCGCGGCTGCCGCCTGCCGCCTCTCATTTTCCAGATTGGGTGGTTGTTGGGGCGGTTATTGGGGTTTGTTGTTGTCGTCGGGTTCAGGGGGGGTCTGGTTGAGGGTGGTGGGGTTGTTTTTTTCCAGATCTGGGTTGCCCCAGTGGTGGTGGAGAGGCTTAGTGGTGGTGGGGGGTGTTCGTCCTCCTCCTTTTTCTTTTGTTCATTTTATTTTATTCTTTTCAGACTAGTCTTTTTTTTGTTCTCATTCCTCTCTTCTTCTATTTATTATTATTTTTTCTTTTTCTAATTTATTTTAGTCTTTTAGTCCTCTCTTCTTTTCTTTCTTTTTTTTATTTATTTTAGGATCTGGTTTTGTGTTTTTTTATTCTAGATCTGAAATAGGGGTGTCAAGTGACAATGACTTCTATTAAAGTAACACAAATTCTCTTTTAAAGTTACACATTTTATTTATTAAAGTCATATATATCGTCTATTAAAGTTACACATTTTTTTTTGTTAAAGTCACATATATCGTCTATTAAAGTTACACATTTTATTTATTAAAATCACATATATCGTCTATTAAAGTTACACATTTTATTTATTAAAGTTACACATTTTATTTCACATTTTATTTATTAAAGTCACGTATATCATCTGTTAAAGTAACACACATTATTTAGTAAAGTTACACTATTAAATTAACACAAAATGACCTTAAAAGTTACACTTGTTGATGTCATATCTATTTCTTTTTTTAGTTTTTACTCTTCTTTACATTTTTTTTCTAGATCTACCTTTTTTGTGAGTGTTGTTGGTTTGTGGTGGTCGGATTACAGTTACACTCATAAAGGACTACTGTTACACTCATAAAGTATTATAGTTACATTCATAGAGGACTACAGTTACACTCATAAAGGACTATAGTTACACTCATGAAGGACTACAGTTACACTCATAGAGAACTAAAGTTACACTTACAAATTTGTAGTAAATTAGATAAATTCAACATGTAATAAAATTCAAAAAATTCCACTCAAAATGACCTAAAATTACTAAAGTTACACTCGTAAAATATTAGAGTTACACTCGTAAATCATCAAAGTTACACTTGTAAAATGTTAAAATTATATAAATTCAAATTTTTATATACAAAACCGTCTTAAAAAAATTAAAGTTACATTCAAAAATCAGCAAAGTTACACTCATAGAATGTTAAAATTATATATATTCAAATTATTATAAACAAAACTGTCTTCAAAATTTAAAGTTATGCTCGAAAATATTAAAGTTACACTCGAAAAGCATCAAAGTTACACTCGTAAGGTGTTAAAATTGTTAAATTAAAATTTTTACATACAAACCGCTTTAAAAAGTTAAAGTTACACTCTAAAACATTAGAGTTACAGTCGCAAACATCAAACTTACACTCATAAATCTCAGCATCTCAAAAGTGCTCAAAAGTGATTAATTAAAGGCAAGAGAGAGAAAGTTAATTAATTAGTGCATAGGTAATTGATTAGTGATAAATGTGCTTTTTAATCTACAATCTCAGTCATCCATCTCCCTCATCCAATGGCTAGGATGAGGATTCAAGGACTCTATGGAAATGGTGGACTCAATATATATATATATATATACATATATATATATATATAGAATTAGGATCCTGTGCGAACTCATTGTTCGGTGCGAACTGTACGAACTCAATAAGGACCCTTGAATTATGTCAAATGAATGGTTCAGATTATAAGTTAATAACCCTTATATCACTCTCTTCCCTTCTAATACTCAGTAACCCCATCAAACTTATCACCCACACACCCCGCACAACTCCAACCATCCATCCCCAACCTTCCGACGCCGGAAAAAACGCCGTCGATTCCTACCCTATCCCTCCGTCGAAAAAACACGTCGTTGACTCCTACCGTATCCCTCTGTCGCCGGTTCTTTGAACTCCACCGTCGCTTTATCTCTGAACTCCACCGTCGTCGCTGTTTCGCCTAACCCTCGTCGTGGCCCGTCGCTCGCACCACCACTCTTGATACAGTCGGATAATTCGTACCTGGAGAAGGTCTTTGCTTGCGTAATGGTGGTCATGCTCATCTGAGTTGGTGGTGGTCGATAAATTCGCCGGAAGTGGGCAAAACATGTCGGTGGTGCTAGTACAGGCGTGTCACGTGGTCCTGGAATCGAGTGTTGGTGGCGACTGACGATAGTGGTCGGCTCCTCTCCGGCGTTGTGAGGGTGATTGGAGGTGTCACCGGCATGGTCTAGGTTGCCTCGACGACGCTAGTGGTCTGATGTGTAGTTTTGGGGATATCTGGTGAGTTTTACCGGGATAGGAGACGTTGGGATTTTCTAGATGTTCACTTATTTCGCCGACGAGAGTCTGGGTTGCCGCCAGTGCTGTCGGCAGATGATGACCGGAGTAGGAAGTGGTGGTGGTGGTAGGGGTTGTCTTGGAGATGTTTGTCATAGTGTTACCATGTCTTGTCCCTGTCGCTGTTTGAGACTTTGAAGTGGCATGTTCTCTCACCAGTCACCAATTCAATTGGAGCAGCTTACTTGCAAGTTGCAACTACAATATTGTATAATTTGTTGACTAATTTAGTTTTGGATTGATAAGATTTTAATTAATGTTGGTTGTGTTACTTTTTTTTCTTTATCTTACTCTTTGCGTCTCATCTTGTAGTTCATGGAAAACCGACGAGAAAATCATAGTCCCTAGTCGATTAAACATAAGACACATGGTCCCCCTCGTTTGGATCCCATTAAGTTTCTTAATACATATAGACCTTTACGGCTTACCTTGCTACAAACACTCATTTACGTTGTTATATACACTTCTTTACCTTGCTAGGTACACTCCATTGCATTGCTAGATACATTTCTTTAAATTAGATACATTTCTTTAACTTGTCAGATACATTTATTTACATTGTTAGATACACTTCTTTACCGTGGTACATAAACTCCTTTAACTTGTTAGATACACTCATTTACGTTGTTAGATACACTTCTTTAACTTGCTAGATACACTCCATTACATTGTTAGAAACACTTCTTTAACTTATGACGACCATTCGTCTTTTTTAAAAAAATTTAAATACATGGTTATGGATGATAGTTGAATTGAAAAAAGACGAATGGTCGTCATTGTTAGAAACACTAAAATTTGTGTAGTTTAGAAAGTACTTATGAGTCGGAGGGATACACTCATTTAAGTTATTAGATACATACTTTTAATTTGCTAAATGCACTCATTTAAATTATTAGATACGTACTGTTAGCTTGCTCGATACATTCATTTAAATTACTAGATACATACCTTTAATTTGTTAGACACACTCATATAAGTTAATAGATACATTCATTTAAATTACTAGATACATACCGTTAGCTTGCTAGATACACTTCTTTAAGCTACTGGATACATCCCTTTAAATAGGTAGATACACTCCTTTACATTGCTAGATACGTACCTTTAGGCTGCTAGATACACTCGTTTAAGTTGCTAGATAAATTTCTCTAGCTTCCTAGATACACTTATTTAAGTTTTCAGATACATCCTTCTAAGAAGGTAGATATACTAATTTACATTGCTAGATACCTACCTGGAGCAATACATTCATTTAAATTACTCCGTACTAGATACATACCGTTAGCTTGCTAGATACACTTCCTTAAGTTATTGGATACATCCCTTTAAGTAGGTAGATACACTCCTTTACATTGCTAGAGACGTACCTCTACATCCCTTTAAGTAGGTAGATACACTCATTTACATTGCTAGATATGCACTTCTAGCTTGCTAGATACACTCGTTTAAGTTGCTAGATACACTCGTTTAAGTTACTAGATACATCTCTTTAGTTTCCTAGATACACTCGTTTAATTTACTAGATACATCGTTTTAAGTAGGTAGATACATTCATTTACATTGCTAGATACGTACCTCGAGTTAGCTAGATACTCAAGTACGTTGTGTTAGATACATACATTTAGTTATCTAGAGATACTTGTTTGAGTTGATAGATACATCCCTCTATTTAGGTAGATACACTCTTTTAAGTTGTGACTTTTCTACACTGTGATAAAGTGTTGTCAAAGTTGATAATGCTTGTTCCACAACGTCAAATTAAGTCAATATTAATAGGATATTTTGGATAATGATGGAGAAACATTCGTAAAGAGAGATGTCAAATTAGGTAGCAAACTACATAATATACTCAAAGTTGCGATGGAAATTGCTCATGTGGATAGGACTTATGAGTTCACATTGTCCAAAAACCATGGCTGATGGACGACGTAATAAAGTGGATTTAAAGGAAGCGTCATGTATATTAAAAGATGAACATTTGCAAAGAATGAACACCTTGCCTAAAACTGGTAAGAAAGACTTGGCAAAGAATGAACATTAACATTAATTTGGGTAGCGAGTTTGAAAAAATTGGCAAAGAATGAACATTAACATTAATTTGGGTATCGAGTTTGAAACAATTGGCAAAGAATACGAAATAAGGACTGCAAATTAAATCTGCAATAGATGTTCAAAACATGAAATATTAAGTTAATATAGTCTAATAATTATTCCTCAAGATACTGATGACATCATGAATCAGTCATGAACTACAAGTGAATCATACTCCCTGAAAAGAGCAGCATCCAGAACACCCTCTGAAGTAAATTCTTCAAAAATCATGTTTGCTTCAAACATAGAGGCTGTTAATCTTCTATGAACAAAATTATGTTTAATTCGACCCTCTTGCAAAATCATAATATATAACCACCACCATTTGAAGAGCGATATTCAAATCGAAACCACAACCCGAGTCCTGAAACCACGGAGAAACACTGCAGGAGCCACCGTCATCCTTCAATCCTCAAGTCGAGCCCACAATTTAAATCACCTGCTCTTTGATACACTACTGAAACCCGAGTTTAATTTGGTCCAGAACAGCACCACCACACGCAACGGACCACCAGAAATAGCCGCCACTTGTTCGTCGACCTCCTCCGTCGTTCCAGCTCGATGCTCAGTCGAGTTACAGCTACCGAGCTTCATTCAACAGCAACCTGTATTCGAGACACCGCGTCCCGGTTAAAATTTGTCGCCTTCTAGTGCTCCGGTGATTGTTAGTAGCTTGAGATAGGTGTTGAGGTGTTAATAATAATGATTTGAGGGTGGTGCGTCGGAGGTTAAGCTAGGTAGGGGTTTGCCAAAGGGATGATTCCGGTCACCGGAGAAAAAGCAAGGTTGTCGATCAATTGATTGTCGGCGTCAGAGCTACATCAGCGACTCAGCGTTGCCGGCGTCGGAGCATCGTCGTGGGAAAGTATAAAAAAAGTTGGAAGCTAAGGGTGGGGACTCATTGTACACAATAATGCAAATGTCAGTATGTGACTATGTGTGGTGGGCCTGTAAGCTTTTGCTTTTGTTTGAGCGGCTCTATTTTAAATTGGTTCGTAAGTTCGCATTGAACTTAAGTTCGTACTGGATCCCGCCCCTATATATATATATATATATATATATATATATATATATATATATATATATCTATATAGGGTCAGGATCCGGTGAGAACCACTAACATAATGAGAACCGTGAGAACCCTCACTAAATCTCCACCAAATCTTGTTTCGAAAGTTTTGTTGGATCATTTACCATTAGTTTAGTTTATTCAAGCAAAATATTTGCAGTAACTGTACAAAATTTATTGATTATATTAAAAAAATATGTACTTAATGTACATAAATTTAATTTGTACACTAAAATTACTCTAAATGCGTGAAAACGAGCAGTAGGTGCACGAAATTTGCTACATGCATGAAAACAGTTACTAGGTGCATGAAAATTACGGTCTCTAGATGCATTAAAATGAGCACCAGATGCATGAAAATTGTTAGATGCATGAAACAGACTACTAGGTGCATGAAAATTAATAAATCGTATTTCACCTCAATTTCCGTCAGTAACTT
>JAIUZE010019692.1:0-13011 GCA_022085475.1 Heliosperma pusillum
TGACCGGCCGCCGGTCTGCCCACCGGCTGGGAACACATCAGTAGGGAAAATTGGATTTTTGGTGTTGTGTTCCTGGCCGGGTGCCCGGCCGCCGGCCCTCCGACCGGCCTGGAGCACACTGCTCTGTTTTCTATGATTTTGGGGTTTTGGCTTGAAGTGCGAGCCGGGGTACCGGCCGCCGGTCCCCTGACCGGCCTGCACTACGGCTGTATGTTTTTCCTATGATTTCTAAAACTCGTAATTTATAATAGTTCGCATGATTCGTTTATCGTATAATTTTACGTAGTGACTTATAATATTCATGGTTTGGATATATGATATTTCATTCGCTTGTATCACATGTTTTGTGACGGATTTTGCTAAGTCCCACTTTGAGTCAGTTTTTCCAAATGATACGGTTTGAGCACTATTTTTTCTTGTGCTTTGTACTCTCAATCCCTTGGCTACCTCCACGTTCGTAAGGCTGGAATGTCGGAACGGAGAGGTATCCTACTGCTTAAATGCATGTGTTAGTAGGCATACGATGACGTTGTTGGGAGTTGAACGCTATGCGTTGATCGACCCGGCCGTCAAATGTTGTGTACTTGCGAGGTGGTGTTACTTACATGTAGCTTACCGCTTGTTATGAGGCTTGTGCTCTTTTCCGCCTCTTTCGTGAATTGATCTACCAAATTTGGGGTACTCGGCGTCAATGATTGACCGAGTCTTGGATGCGAAACGTCATCGCATGTCGAATCGGAAAATGTGATTCCGAGAATCTGGCCAGGTTTAGATTAGGAGCCTTATTATTATCGTTCCTACCAGGAGGAAATTAGTCTACATATACGAAATGTGATCGTGTATGCGTTCAGGGAAATGTGATCCCGTGGATGCCTTTTAATCATACTTGCCGTGTACACGGTGCTAGTGCGTTTCATTTACCGTGAGAGATGTCGTCTTGTGTCGTTGTCTTTGGATGCGTGATTTCATGATTTTATTCATGGTCATTGCATGACTTGGCATCGTCAATGTATTGGTACGTTTGAATGGATGATAATATGATGGATTTATTGTGGTCATTGCATGACTTGGCATGGTTTGTTTGTCGAGTCTCAATCTTATCAAACTTATACCGCTAACGGTGAGATGCAAGCCCTAGTGAGCGTATTCGGTTGCCTAAGAGTGTCTTTCCCGAGTCTTTGTATAACATGATGGATTCGGACTTGTACCTCTTATGTTTTTACCATTTTATATTGGATTGCCTATCTATCCTTATTGTATTTCACATGTATATTCATATATGCATGATTTTACTTTTGTATTTCCTTCTATGTACGTTTAATGTGATATGGCTGGGAGAACCCGGAGTTACTCCCCACTGATTGTGGCGTTCATGTTTTTCATGAATGAACAGGTTGCTTGCATGGATGGCTTTTTGCTTATGCTATTTTGGGTTCGGGTGTGAGCTAGCGGGCGTTGTCCCTGGAAGATTCACCTCTAGTCGTTAATTAGCTAGTTTGCTAAACACTTGTTCTTTGTTAACATTTTGAGAGACTCCGTCTCTTTGTTGTATTCCGTACTTAGTTTGTAATGTTTTGACACTCCTCGTATTTTCTACCTTGCATGTATAAAAGTTTTTAAAATACCGTATTTCCGCAAATTAATTCACATGCTTGTATGTTTTATATTTCCGCATTCGCGAGGGTTGTCATTAGCTTCGAGATAGACTAGTTCTATAAGCTAAAGAGGTGTACTCATATTCATGTCAATTACAATCTTTATAAGTGGTGAGGCCAATTGGTTTGGTAGACTCCCTACTTTGAGTTCAATAACTCAACTTTGACTTAGCAATTGATCTTTCAAAGTGAGAATCAAATTCTTAGCCTTCTATTATAATGATTCAATCATCATAATACTAATATGATCAATTTGAGTCGATACAATTTATGTTATTTGTGCAAGTATAGTATGATGACAAGCTTTTAGAACTAAAAGTTTCAACAAACCGAGTGACTTGAGTTGAAAACCAAGTCACTAAATCCAATTACAACCAATGTCAATAAAAGGAATTGAACAAATTTCCATGTCAAACAAGGAAATTAAAAAAGTTATAAAAACAATGTCTCAAAATATATCCCAAAATTTAGACAGTTCAAAATGAGACCAAGCTTCCATAGGTCTTCAATCATGGGTAGCTATCTTAGCTTCCCTTGAAGAGCCTTCTTAGACTTGCTTGTCCTTGCCTTTATCCTTGCTAGGATGCCCTAATTACCATTAAATAGGGTAAGAATCATAACTCGTATCTATATACCAAAGTTGAGATCATAACATAAACGATAGGGATAAATATTTACCTACTGGAACAACCTTTCCAGTTTTAAGATCCCCAAGATACTTATAGCAATTCCTCTTTCAATGCCCTACGCCATTACAATAATGTCATTTTTCCTCATTGGAGGAACCCTTCATGGGCATGGGAGAGCTATTCTCAATAGCTTTACCCTTTCCCTTGAGGGTGGAGGGCTTCTTTCCTTTACTATCATCTTACTTGAACTTCCCCTTGCTCTTATTATTAATATGGAGCACATCCTTGGAGGTGCTAACATTTAGCCCCATGTCTCTCTCAGTTTGCACAAGCATCTTGTGCAATTCATGAAGAGATGTTTTCATGTTGTGCATATTGTAGTTTACCCTAAACATCACATATGCTTTGATTTTTCCCAAGGATTGTTAGACTCGGTCGATAACGAGTTGTTCGGGAATGGTCACCCCTTGCAATTTAAGAGTCTCAACATGCTCAATCAATTTGAGTACATGAGGGCTAACTTTTGGTCCTCTTTTAGGTTCATGTTGAATAATGTGGAAGTCGTATCATATTGTAAGATACTAGGAGCTTGTGAAAAACATGGTCACAAGCTTGACATAGATCTCATAGGCCGTGCTCATCTTATGGCACTCCCTTGGAGATCGGCCTCCATCGAGAAGATCAAAATGTTTTTGATTGTGGCGGACTCTTTGTGGCTAGCCTCATAGGCTCGCCTTGCGGCGGCGGTTGACCTTTCATTAGGTGTTTTGGGAAAGGCTTTGGTAAGATAACGAAACTTGTCGTCACCCTCTGCGGCCAAACGGAGTTGCATATCCCAATCGGTAAAATTAGCGCCATTCTTTTCTAACTTGCATCGATCCATGAAGGAACGAAGCTATGAGACATTCGTGAGAATTGGAGCATAGGTGGTGGTGGATGAATTGGAATTTGCCATTGCGAATAAACAATTATGACTACAAATTTTAAAGACATAAAGGAAATGTCAACATTTATCATTTTAAATACTTGTAAACATTTTAAACAAGTTTTAACATTTAAATAGTGACCTCTACCCAACTATTATAAATGATTCCGAGATCCAAATTCATATCAACTTGGGCACGGTAAGCCGATTCATCCCTCATTAACATAATTCGGTGGATTAACTCTTTAATCGATTCTACATTAGAACTCTCGGTCGATAATATTACTTTAATATTTATCTTAAGCCCGGAACACATGCGGCTACGGTCGCGAATACTTCCGTTGAGCTCAATCCAAATTTCGAAATAATAACATTTATTACCCCACTTACCCAACGTAACAAGTTTAGCACCCCGGTGAGCCGAGCCTACTTCCTTGCGAAATTGGGATTCATGGGTTCTACATTTGGTAAGGCTTGATCTCAATTATTTATTATGAGAGGTCATGTCAAATCATAATCTATCATGTTGAAGTGAACTAAATCGATGAATTAACGATTATTTTAATTTGACACGGTCGAATACTCGATGAAATATGCATGTCATGTTATGGCGATTTGGCAATGCATGCAAACATATTAAATAAAATGCCAGCATAAAAATAAAATCATAACTCCTAGTATGGCCTTTCCTAGAATAGAATATCATATAATCTATTACAAATTCGGAAACCAACTCCTTTGGTCCCTTGAACTTCTTAAGCACGCTTCCCAAGGTCACCGTCTCTCTCTCGGAACTCCTTTCCGAATGGCACCGTCTTTGGGAAACTCCGGTTTTACAATTAGTTACAAAATACTCCCTCCATTCAAGTCCAAATACAACATTTCTTTTTTTGACACTATACATGAGTGAAGAGAATCTTTACGATTTCTTGTAATATGTAAGATAAAATATGGTCATGTGGGATCTTGTTTGATTCGCCTTTATAAGTACAATAAGAATATCAAAATTTTATATTTTTTTATAATGTAAAACTCGAGATATTTAAGTTACAATTTGTGCGTTGGCAAATGTGTAAAAGAGAAATGTTGTGTTTGGAATTGAATAGAGGGAGTATATAATAAAATTACAATAATTTCCTATTATACATTTGTAAAATAAAATAATACAATAAAAGTGATACGAGATCACATTAAATTACAACCGAATCAATATTCCCTTACATTTCGGGCAATATCGATTAAAACTAAGGCCATACTAAGATAAAATTACATAATTCCAAATTACATAAACCAAAATATGACATTCATAAATTGAAAATATGACATTCATAAATAAAAATGCAGCATTATAATATTTATATAATATGCTCATGTTAAATGCCAAATCGCCCTATATTACGGTTTATATCGTATATAACCCGGTTTTATGGAAATGCGTAATAATAACTTCTTAAAATCACAAAACAATACTTAAATCATATTTAAGTCGAAGTTAATTATCCCAACTCATTTAGACCTCAAAAATTAGTCATCACTCAATTTTTGACAATAATTCAACTTGTTGTTTTATAATTGCTCATAATTAGACTTTAAAATCATATTTTAATCAAATAAATTCAAATTTAATTACAATAATTTTGAATTTTGAATTTTAAATTTTTTTACATTCTAGAACATTTCCATGACACTCATAATGTCAAAAATTATGGTTAAAAAATTTCGAATCGGTTTTTGAGAAAAATGGTTGCGCTTTATCGGTTTTATCAAATAAAATACATAAAGCATGCAAAAATTAATCATATTAAATTTTCAACTTTATATCTGAAATTTGGGACATTTATAAAACCAGGAACAATTTTCTCTTGTCATGAAATTTAATTTAGCTATATTTGCTAAATAAGTCACTATTTATGCCATTTTTACATTCAAAATTCATAAATCATGCTAGACAAATCACCTTAGTCTCAAGT
Organism: Heliosperma pusillum; assembly: GCA_022085475.1. Taxonomy (NCBI): domain Eukaryota; kingdom Viridiplantae; phylum Streptophyta; class Magnoliopsida; order Caryophyllales; family Caryophyllaceae; genus Heliosperma; species Heliosperma pusillum. The sequence goes on from JAIUZE010019692.1 coordinate 5,180, forward strand.
TTTCCAGTCTAACAGGAAACCATGCATGTGACAACATACAAAAATGTCATGGTCAGATTCAAAGCGGAAGTATTTTAAACCATTAGACCTTTATTTATTCCATTTTATCATATAAAAATCATAAATAATACGAAATAATTCCTCTTCACACGAAATTTTACATACAGTAATTAAAATATATTTTTGATATTGTGTAAAAATTTCAAGGTCATAAAATAAGTTTAACTATTTTTAGCATTTTAAACATCATTTTACTCATTAAAATGTAATAAAAATACTAAAAATCATACTTGAGCACTATAAATTTCCATAAATCATCAAAAAAAACCTAAAATCATATTAGGACCATAATATATTGACATGCAAATAACTTTGTGATTTTATCTTATAAAACACAAATTACTAGTTTTCTTTAAGTTACAATAACTCGAAAAAACTAAAAATCGATTATGCATGCAACAACCTTGGCTCTGATACCACTTGTAAGTTTCTAAAACTCAATATTAGACATTTCTACTATCATTATACATTTAGTTTACTCTTAAAGTAAATAGATCTTATGCATGCATAACATTTAAAAACAAAGATAAGAAGAAACATTTTCCTTACATTGATTTTGGAACAAATATGGGCACAAGATTAGGACACTTTCCTAATCTTGTTCTTGAGCTTAAACAATAACGATGAACTTCCAAGTTCTTAGTATAAGAACACTCCTCTAAGTTGCACCCAAGACAAACCCCTTTTACACTACAAAATACTACACTAGTATATATTGTAGTATCCCTTAAAAATCATCTAATAACTCATATTACTACACTAGTATATTATTAGAGAAATATGAACTCAAGTTTTTGTGGAAAACTTTTCTAAGTTTTATAGTGTGAGAGTAGAGATTATAGAGAGATAAGCATACTTTCTTCATGTATTAGGTCAAGTTTAAAAATAAGAGGAACAAGTCCTCTTATCATGCTTGATGACCGACCACACCTAGTGTAGGTAAGCATGCTTATGCTTTTTGTTCTTAACAAGAAAGTAGCTTAGGTCTAGGCTTGATAGGTAATGATTATGTTTTAATTCTTAATTAGAACAATAATCAACACCTAAACACTACCCTATCTACCCCAAAACTGGTGCATACATGATAAAATGGGTGTCCATTTTATTTTGTGATTTTGTCATTTGTCACATATGTGACATGTGACATGTGACATGTAATTTTTGCTTATAAAAGTACATTTAACTAATTTAAATGCAATTTCATAACAAATAAATTAGACTTAACATTTTAAGTCACGTTTTATAATTACATGTAAATAAAATGGGTCATCTCATATTTGGTTAATATAATCTACAACAGTTTGTAATTATAATCGACCAATTTCACTTATCTCAAAAGTTTCACAAACATAATGCATTCTTAGTAATATAACAATTAAATTACTAAAATGAATCTTATTTAATCATATTAGAATAAGATATAATTCTCACTTTAAACTTGTTCAAATTAAGGGATTAATTAATCTGTATCGCTATACAATTGATTAATGTATATGATTTGGGGATTGTTCTTTAGGTGTGACCTCAAGGGATCAACTGATCACCACCGTCATACGACAGTAACGTCAAACTCAATTGAGCCAATCGTTACCGATTTATGTTGACCAGTTGACTATAATATTCATCATCCCTTTTGTATTCTTATTATCGAGATTTAATTATGTGATCGCACTATTGTTGAGGACACTTACTCCAACATACTTATCTGTTTTTAGTTGTTTACTTGTTGTTCTCTAATTCCTGCAACAACCCCTAGTTTGGTGTATCAAATTGGTCATCAGAGCTTAGGTTTATTTCTACTGTGAGTTCATTTAACCAAACTACATTCAAAAATACAAAAATAGCCCAATGAGTGAAGAGAGATTGGCAGGAGTAGAAGCAAGGATGGAGGACCTGGCTGGGGTTGTAACCACCCTAACCAGAGCCCTGGATCAGGTAATAGGCAACCAGTTGTTTGCTTGAGGAAGAGGCAGAGGTCGAGTGAACTGAAACCTCTCAGGAAAAGAGTGATATCAATGTCAAATAGACTCAGGCTAGCACTCTTCTCACATACAAGCTAACTCACTCAGGAATGACTCAACAACCTGCACTAGGCCAGGCAATTCAGATAGTACTTTGTATCTTAGCACACAAGCATAGATGACAAAGGTTGTGTTAGGACTCAAGACACACAAGTAATGAATGCTAAACACTGCAGTCTTAGTTCACACGCAAGTTTCACTAAGAAATGCTACAACACTTAGCTTTTGCTGAAGGATTGTTTTGAACAAAGTTCATAATTATATTAATCAAAGTCTGCCTCCTTAGGTTACAACTTAAGCCTTATATAGGCAAATCAACAGATCCTGACCCTTGAAAACAAGGACATCTAAGGGCTTAAAAGCCTTACATCTTACTGAGAAAACAAAACTACAAAGTCAGCTAATGAGGACAACAAAAACAGACTGCAAAACAGAGAAAAGAAAGACTGCAAAAGTAGGTTTGTCCCTTTCCAGAAATGGTAAGTTTGCAAACTGTCTTGGGAAGTCTTTGCTTGGCTTGTTCTCGCTGTGTCTGGCTGACAAAGGCTTCATATAAGACCTTCCTAACATACTAACTACACTTGAGGTTGATCATACACAAAAATAAGGAGTTCTGGACAGAAACATTGGCCTTGGTGCTAGCTGACTCCTCAATATGACCTTCACTCTTCTAGGCTGTTTTAGATGGACTTCTAGACTTTATTTAGAAAACTTTCCCTGGACTTTTCTCTTGCTCAGGACATCAACTTTAAGGGAAAAGAAGATGGAGCCCCTGGTTGGACTCGTACTGCATGGTATTTGATTTATACTCTGGCTGGTCTTGGCTGTTTTTCAGGAAACTGGACCCTGCTCTTGTGACCCTTCTTGTGGTTGTGTTTGCCTGACTTGTTGCTGCTTCTTGACTGTAATTGGGGTGCTTGGTGAGTGTTGTTCCTGGGGCCTTTGGTGTGGGGCGCTTGCTTGTCTGGTAGGGGGTTGGTTGGGACCCTTTGTTTGCAATGGTGCAATCCTGGTTAGCTGTTTGCTTGGCTTGGTGTTGATGGGGTTCTACTCCTGTTTCAAACTCTCCTTCTTGAAAAGGATTTGCCCTCAAATCCTCACTGCTCTCCTCATCAGACTCCCCATAGTATGGGCTCAGATCACCCACATTGAATGTTCCATGTACTCCATACTCCCCTGGGAGGTCAATCTTGTATGCATTGGACCCCAACTTCTCCATGACCTCAAAAGGACCCTCTGCTCTTGGACTTAGCTTGTTCTTTCTTTTGTCAGGAAACCTCTCCTTCCTTAGGTGCAACCATACTAGATCTCCTGCTTTGAACTCTTTGGATTTCTTTGGACCCTTTGCTCTGGCTTTATACAACTCATTAGTCTTCTCAATTTGCTGTTTCACCTTAGCATGTATCTGCATCATCTGTTCTACCCTGTTCCTTGCATCATAGGGCACCACCTTCTTTGCCATTGGTACAAGTTCTGTTGGCATCAAGGGGTTAGTGCCATAAACAACTTCAAATGGACTTTTACCTGTACTGGTGGAGGGGCCTCTGTTGAAAGCAAATTCTGCCTGTGCCAGCTGCAAATCCCAATCCTTTAAAGACCTTGAAATGATACACCTGAGAATCCTGCCAGAGTCTTGTTTGTTACCTCTGTCTGCCCATCAGTTTGGGGATGATGAGAGGTGCTGAACAGGAGCCTTGTCTTTAGAAGCTTCCAAAGTGTCCTCCAGAAGTGACTCATGAACTTAGTATCTCTGTCAGATACTATGGTTCTTGGTACTCCATGGAGCTTCACAATCTCCTTGAAATACCAGTCTGCAACTCCCATGGCATCTTCAGTTTTCTTGCAAGCAACAAAGTGTGCCATCTTACTAAATCTGTCCACAACCACCATGACTGAGTCCTTGCCCCTCTGAGTTCTAGGAAGGGCCACTATAAAGTCCATACTAACATCCTCCCAAGGCTTGTCTGGGACTGGCAAGGGGGTGTATGCTCCAGCCTGAAAGAATGACTTGGACCTCTGGCAAGCACTACACCTCCTTATCACATCCTGAACATCTCCCAACATCCTTGGCCAATAGAATTGTTCCTGCAGCATGTCATAGGTCTTCTGGATGCCAAAGTGGCCAGCTAGACCATTTGAGTGAACCTATTTTACTAGCAACCCCCTATAAGGACCCTTTGGTATACAGAGTTTGTTCCCTAGGAACAAGAATCCTTCCTGCTCTGAGTATCTCCTCCCATTCTTAGTGGTGCCCTCCAGCCTTGCCACCCAATCTTCTTTGAAATCAGGATCCTCCCTATAAAGCTCCTTCATGTGCTCAAACCCAAGCACTCTTTGCTCCATGTATGTCAGCATCATGGTTCTCCTTGACAAAGCATCTGCCACTACATTGTTTTTCCCCTCAATGTACTTACTGGAGAATGAAAAGGACTGTAAATACTCCACCCACTTAGCATGCCTAGCATTCAACTTATGTTGCCCATTGATGTACTTGAGTGCCTGGTGGTCAGAGTGTAATACAAAGGGTTTGGGCTTCAGGTAGTGACCCCAATGGTTCAAGGCTCTGACTATGGCATAGAGCTCTTTGTCATAGGTGGAGTAGTTGAGCTTAGCACCACTCAGCTTCTCACTAAAGTAGGCCACAGGTTTTTGCTCTTGCATTAGGACAGCACCAATGCCTATGCCACTAGCATCACATTCTACTTCAAATAGTTTGTTAAAATCAGGGAGAACAAGTATGGGAGACTCCCACAAGAGGTCTTTGATGATATTGAAGGACCTCTCAGCCTTGTCATTCCACCTAAACTCTCCTTTCTTCATGCACTCAGTTAAGGGGGCCATGATAGAACTGAATCCTTTGATGAACCTCCTGTAGAAGGAAGCCAGTCCATGGAAGCTCCTCACTTCAGTTATAGTTTTGGGGACCTGCCACTCCCTTATGGCCTTTACCTTGTCTTGATCAACAGCCACTCCTTCTTTGGAAATAATGAACCCCAAAACCTGCACCTCTTCCTGCATGAATGTACACTTTTCCATCTTGCCAAACAACTTGTGTTTCCTCAGGACTTCAAATAACAATCTCAGATGTTGGAGGTGTTCTTCTGTTGAGGGGCTGTAGACCAATATGTCATCAAAGTATACAACAATGAAATTCCCTAGATAGGGCCTTAGAACCTCAGTCATCAACCTCATAAAGGTGCTTGGAGCATTAGATAAACCAAAGGGCATGACCAGCCATTCATACAACCCATGCTTGGTCTTGAAGGCTGTCTTCCACTCATCCCCAGCCCTGATCCTTACTTGGTGATATCCCTGCCTTAGATCAATCTTGGAGAAGACCTGAGCCCCACTCAGCTCATCCAGGATATCATTCAACCTTGGTATAGGGAACCTGTACTTGATGGTAATGTTGTTGATGGCCCTGCTGTCTATGCACATTCTCCATGACCCATCCTTCTTGGGAACTAGCAAGGCAGGAACTGCACAGGGACTGAGTGACTCCCTCACAAAACCCTTGCTGAGTAAGTCACCAACCTGAGCTTGTAGTTCTTGAGTGGCCTTTGGATCACTTCTGTAGGCAGGTTTGTTGGGCAGCATTGCTCCAGGAATGAGATCAATATGATGCTCTATTCCTCTAAGAGGGGGTAGTCCACTAGGCAAGTCAGCAGGGAATACATCCCCATAGTCCTTCAGTACTTGTTGAACATTAGCTGGAATGTTTCCTTGGGGAAGTAGGACCTCTTTGGTTAGCAGGATGAACACAGTTTCATCTCCCATAAGTTCTTGAACCATCTCAGCTTCACTCAGCAGTAGGACTTCTTTGGAAATGTCATTGACAGGGGCAATGTTCCCTTTAACATTGGGGGGTAAAGGGGCTAGTATGATCTTCTTGTTACCAAACTTGAAAACGTAGGTGTTGTCCCTCCCATGATGTACAGAGTCTCTATCAAACTCCCAGGGCCTGCCCAACAGAAGGTGGCAAGCATCCATAGGTAGGACATCACACAAGACCTCATCAGTATATCCCTTGCCAATAGAGAATGGCACAACACACTGCTTGTCAACTCTTACTTCCACTCCCTTGTTCAGCCATCTTAGTTTATAGGGGTGGGGGTGTTCTTGTGTGGTTAGGGACAGTTTCTCTACTAAGGTTGTGGAGGCTACATTGGTACAGCTTCCCCCATCAATTATCATGTTACAAACCCTTCCCCTTATAGTGCATCTGGTCCTGAATATTTGCTGTCTCTGATCATCCTCTAATGGCTGAGGTTGGGTATGCATAACCCTCCAGGTTACTAGACTCAAGCCTGCATCTGGTTCTATCATTTCCTCTCTAGGCTCTTCCTCATGTTCCTCCAAACTCTCCTCACATACAAGGATCTCATCTTCACCCCATTCTACAACATCCATACTGCTCAAAGCCCTTTTAGAGGGACACTCTTTAGCAAAATGCCCCAAGCCCTGACATTTAAAGCACTTCTTAAGGGATACTGTCTTTCTCAAGTCTGTCTCAGGGGCCTTGCCTTTGTCTGACACTGAGGGTTTGGCTGGGACCAAGGGTTCTCCTATTCTTACTCCAGTGAAGGGTTTGAAAGAAGGTCTAGTCTGTGGCCTGGGAGGGGTTGGTTTTCCCTTCCCTAGCTTCTCAATCCTCAAGGCTAGACTCACTGCTTCCTCGAAAGAGTAAAGGTGCTGCAATCTTACTCTGCTAGCTATCTTTTCATCAAGACCTTCTAAAAACCTAGCTATCTTCTGCTCAGGCTTTTCAGTAATCTCACATTGTAGTGTGAGTTGCTCAAAGTCCCTCAAATAGGACTCAACAGGTCTACCTTCTTGTTTCAGGTGGGTAAGTCTGATAAACATGTCTTGAGTGTAATCTTTTGATACAAACTTAACCCTCATTTTCTTTTTCAGTTTATCCCAAGATTTAATAGGATCCTTACCCTCCCTAGCCCTCTGAGTCTTCATATTTTCATACCACAAGGATGCATATCCTTTCAATTTCATGATGGCTACCTTAAAGGCTCTTCTATCAGTGTAACCCTTGAACTCAAAGACTCTTTCTACTGACCTTAACCAATCTAGGAAGTCATCAGGGTTCATACTACCTAGAAAGTCAGGGATTTCTACCTTTAAGTCTTTGTCATGGTGCCTAGGAAGGCCCTGCTCTGAGTTCTCTGAATCTGAGGCCTCCTCTTGCTCCATGTGTTGCCTTCTTCTTGCTGCAACAGGTGGCACATGTGCTCCTCTACCTCGTCCTCTGCCTCCTCTTCCACCATTGTTGAGCTGACCATCTAAGAATTCATTGCAGGATGCTGTAACCTCCATAACAGTTCTAGCAAGGCCATGAACTGTGGTTTCAAGCCCTGCTAATCTCTCTTCACTCATGGGTAGTTTTTGTGTTTTTAATGTAGGTAGGTAAATGTACTCACAAACCAAAAGCTCTGATAACCAATTGAACTGAAACCTCTCAGGAAAAGAGTGATATCAATGTCAAATAGACTCAGGCTAGCACTCTTCTCACATACAAGCTAACTCACTCAGGAATGACTCAACAACCTGCACTAGGCCAGGCAATTCAGATAGTACTTTGTATCTTAGCACACAAGCATAGATGACAAAGGTTGTGTTAGGACTCAAGACACAAGTAATGAATTCTAAACACTGCAGTCTTAGTTCACACGCAAGTTTCACTAAGAAATGCTACAACACTTAGCTTTTGCTGAAGGATTGTTTTGAACAAAGTTCATA
>JAIUZE010019694.1:0-19940 GCA_022085475.1 Heliosperma pusillum
TCAAGCCGCAAACTCCATATGCTCGTTAAAGATAGTACGGGCCAATCAATGTCATGGTCCAAGATACTCATTTAGAATTAGAATGGTCAAGACGCCATATACTCATAATTCTCTATGGGTACTTAGTAAACACGACACCAACCATATAATCAAACAGTCACGGGAAAAACATCCTATCATGTGACTAATTGCATATAAATCATAATCAAATATCATATCGCCTCATATCTACTAAGGCTAATTCATTAATTAAATACAACCTTACTTGAAGACAAACCCCCGACCCGAGTCCCGCGACGGGTCATCAGTCAAATCGGGGCTGACTAGATCTTAGTTTGACCAAACCCGTTGGATCAAACCGGCTAGAAGAAGAGTCTTTATCACATAGACATAAAATCAACATATTCATTACATGTTATTTTATTACTACTTCTAACATGTGAATTATCATATTATACCCCAAACCCGCTTGACTTAAATGATCTCAACGTAAACTAATCTCGTATTATAATTTCTAACATGTGAGAAATAATAATTTTTTATGAAAACCTTTTAATTAAATATTTACTTATTAATATTTCCCACTTGCTAAATATTACAAAACACGATAAAAATGACGATAACTCAAAAACCGACACGAGTCCCAAGGTGGGACCCACGGGATGAATTGGGCCGGACCCACATGGGCCTGTTTTGGGCCTCACGGACAGAATTGGGCTGTTTTGGCCTTTGATTCGATTTTACTAAAAACCGTTTCCTAATATTTCCCGCATGCTTTAACATATTTAAAACCCGTCAAAACAACAATTAAACAACCAAACATCGACACAACCCAAAGACCAAGACCCGGACCCACCATGGACCAACCCAGACCGGGTCTGAACCGGCCTGGACCGGTCTGGTTGGTCCGGTTCACCTCCCCTCTACACGGTTCCCAAACAACAACATCCATCAAAATATTTCCAACATGTTTTAATCATCAAACAACTATTTTAACCACCCTCATACAAAAATCATGATTAAAAATAATTCATCCCAAAATCATCAAGAACACTTAACATATTAAAATTTCCTAAACAACATAAAAATCATAACTTATTAAAAATCATCAAAATTCATCAAGAACACTAAAACAACATAAAAATTCCATACAACTTAAAAATCCTCAAGAATCATAAAACATCATAAAAATTCCATACAACATAAAAATCATCAAGAATCATAAAACATCATAAAAATTCCATACAACATAAAAATCATCAAGAATCATAAAACATCATAAAAATTCCATACAACATAAAAATCATCAAAAATCATAAAACAACATAATAATTACTACTTAACATATTACTAACTAAAAATCCATAAATCATAAAAAACATGAACCAAAAATAAAGATGAACCAAAATCCAAATAAATAAAACTAAAGGCTATATTACTAACTCAAATCCTAAATAACCATAACATGAACATAAACTAAAACCAAAGGCTATGTGACATTAATTCGTCGAGTAAAACGGAATTGTTACCTTAGCTAGCAAAACCAATTAGCACCAAAATAATAAGAAGTATATAATAAGAAACCCTCCTACTAATCTTCACCCAAAATATACGAGTCTCCAAACTCGTCTTCAAAATCTTCCCCTATAAGAAATAACAAGAAAAACATTATTAGAACTAAAAATATGAATTTCCATAATTAAAGTGTTGAAAACGATCTTGACGGAATTGAAATATAACCGTACGTGAAGATGAGGAGCGAAGAGGAGAGTCTAGAAATATAAATTAGGATGGATTTAATTAAGAAACGAAGATTTTATAAAGGTTTTGCTCAAGAACGATGAAGAACGATTGATGAACGACGAAGAACACGAAGAACGATTAAATAAAGTGATGTTTTGATCTTTATTTGAGTTGTTGTAAAAATGAAAAGTTGTTGGTGAGTGGAGAGTGGGTTGAGCCGTGTAGATATAGGCCAAATAAAGATGTCGAGTTTTGAAATTGTTGTTACGTAATTGACTCGCGTTTAATAATTATTTTACGGTAAACGATTTAATATAATTAACGATAAAGTTAATTACACCAAATATCAAGATATTATGATATTGTAATGAAAAGTAATCAAAATATCAAGGCCTAAGAGAGGACTAAAGTAGACGTGTGAAATGGTGACTTTCGGTCTGATTTCGAGCGTTTTGCGTAATTTTCGTTAATTGATCGATAAAGTAAATAGTTATCTAGATATTATGATATATTAATCAAAAGAAATGAAAATATCAAGATCTATTAGAGCACTAAAGTAGCCGTGTGATATGGTGAGGATTCGGTCTGTTTTTGCTCGATTTGCGAAATCTTCGTTGACGGATCGATAAAGTAAGTAAATATCTAGATATTTTGATTATTTTAATCAAAATAAATAAAACATCTAATGGTGAGTGGAAAGCGATGACATCAACGTGTGACTCATGCCAAAGTCGAGTTTCGATTTTGTTGCGCGCATTACGATGCGTCGGGAATAGTTAAATGACGTTCGAGTAAAAACCGTAAAAGTTATTCTTTAAATTCCGAATAAATTCAAAATAATTATATTAAATTATGATAAATCCTAATAAATCTTAATAAAAATAAATCAAAAATATAATTTTTTTAAATAAAATTTCGGTCTTCAAAATCGCAAGACGAGTCGGGAAAAGTCAACGAAAGTCAAAGTTGACTGAAAAGTCGAGAAAAGTCGAATATGACTTAAAAGTCAAGAAAAGTTTATGACGACTTAAAAATCAATAAAAAGTCAATGACGACTTTAAAAAGTCAAGAAAAAGTCAAAGACGGTTTAAAAGTCAAGAAAAGTCAAAGATGACCAAAAACGGTCTTTTCATGAAATCTCTCAAAAATTCCAAATACGAACGCGGAATTTCAAAATACGACTCGGAACAAAAATTCCTATATTAAAAACTTAAGTTCTACTGAAAAGTATCCATAAGCTATTGCTTAAGCAAATTGGGTACTTTTCGGGTTGTTACAATAATAATACGGTCCTAGTCTAAACCTGGCCAGACTCTCGGAATAAACGTGTTCCGATTTGACATGCCATAAACATTTCGCATCCAAGACTCGGTCAAACACAGAAGCCAAGTACCCCAAATTTGGTCAAACTACTCGAAAGAGGCGAAAAGAGCACAAGAATCAAATACAAGCAAGTACGCTACATGCAATGACACCACCTCGCAAGGATAAATCATTTGACGGCTGGGTCGTTCAACGCATTGCGTTCACCTCCTAACAACGTCGTCATATCCCCACTAAAACATGCATACAAGCATCAAGGATACACCCCACCGCTCCGACATTCCAGTCTAATGAGGATAAGGTGTAGCCGGGAAATGAGAGTTCAAAGCACTCGACAAGTAGTGCTCAAATCAAATACATAAGGTAGAACCGACTCAAGAGGGAACATATCAAAAACCGTCACAAAATATGTGATATAAGAATGTGAGATATCATATATTCTAAACATGAATATTTAATGTTATTACGTAAGTTTATAAGATAAACAAACTATACAAACTATTACATGTGAAGGCATACGGAAGAGAAATGACAAGAAGCTACAGGGGGTGCCAGCCGGTCAGGGGGACCAGCCGTCGGCTATCCGGCTGGCAGTACAGCAACATCAAACACACAATAAAAATATAGGGGATCCCCAGCCGGTGGGTGTGACCGGCCGCCGGCTACCCGGCTAGGGTCACAAGCCAAATAAGAGAAAAGAAGAAAAATGGGGAAAGGGGAGTTCCAGCCGGTCGGCCGGCTGCCGGGTGGCCGGCTGGGACTTTTGCATCATCAAAAATCTTCGAAATAACAATTTCACTTGAGACGTGTTCCCAGCCGGTCGGCTGGCTAGGGCTACAAAGCACGCGAATTCAACAACAACAACAACCAACTCAAATTTCATGGTCACTCATCCAATTCCAACAACATTTACCAACATCAAAACACATTAAATGCATATTAATCATCACCAATCATTGTGTAAACATCAATTAAGGCAAACCCAAACACATTTATTGCCCAACACAAGTTCCAACATGTTTAAAGAGCATATTTAACCACTTAAATGCAACTTAACATAGGATTAGTGAAAGAAAGCATGGAAGATGGAATTCACACATATGAAAGAGCAACAAACATGTTTCCTCATGAAATTAAAGAAAAGATTGTATCTTTTCCAACTAAAACTACAATTAAAACATTAAAAACCTAAATTGATATCGAGTAACCCATCACCGTTACCTCGCTTAGCACTTCAAATCTTCATTGCCCAAACTAACTATTGAATTTTATGTTTATAACGGCCACATTAAGGTGGATGCTACTATTCAATACATATTAAACATGAATTGAATTACTCTTTTAATGGGTTAATTAATCACATTTAGTATGTGATTAAACACACCTTTTATCTCCCTTAGCTTGTAACTCCTATGTGGAGAGAATATAAGGAGAAGAATAAGGTGATGAAAGAAGTAAGTCATCTACACATCTAATACACACAAAAGATACAACTCTAGAGGCTAAGTCCACCATTAATATGGGACTTGAGATTTGGGGCGTGGACATATTTCGGGACTCTAGTAGCCGCCGGAGGTACGATATATGGTAGTGGGCAGTTAGCGAACACAACGATCCGATCGCTTCCGCATAAAGGTAAGTCCTTATTTTCCTACAGTGGTATCAGAGCATATGTGTTTTGCTACTGTCCCAAATTTATTTAATTTGTACACTGTGATAAGTTCATGTAAAATATAATTTCACCCATGTATAAATTGAATTGTCCGCTAAGCGTTTGACTATTATTAATTTAATATAAAAATGCTTTCTTGATTCTCTCCCATGTTTTTTAGACGGAGACATATACATGTCAGATTATTTGATTATTAGTTATAGAAATGATATATGTGTGAGATTGTTATCCTATACTATGATATGATGAGTTCATATTAGTATTATCCTGCAAAAACATTGTGTGTGTTTTTCGTTTAGCTTATCTCGGTCTTCGAGACCATTATATTCGCTTGCGATGAGTGAGTGTCTTGCGTGTTTGTCATGCACCCACTGAAGGCTTTTGTGGCCCGAGAAAACGGTAATGGTGTGATTCACGCGCCTCTAAAATCGAGTTTATGTGACAACACATGGCAGTCAGGGCCAGTCACAATTTTAGAGTTGATTTTTGGTAACCGAAATTCAAGATGAAAATCTGTTTGTGCATGGGTCTGTGTGACAACAACAATTCACATCGACATGTTTTATAGATATTACACGAATTTTGTGCAGTTTTTTTTCTTTATTCATTTCGTCTGTGTGGTTTGTTGGTTAGCAATTTTTTTAAATTTTAGTATGATGTACAAATTTTTTTTGTTGACATTATTATTGCTACGACTTACGAGTATAATTTTATTGCGTTTTTTTTTTTTTGCAAAATGTAATACATTTTTTTTTTTTATCTTAGTGATAATCCTTGTTATGCTAATTAGTTTAGCACTTTTGTCATTGTATTTCATACGCGTTTTACTTATAAACCATATATAAATGTGTTTTATCTGTATAAAAATGTGTGGATTATATAAATGTGTTTTACATGATTTCTATCTTATGAATATGTTTTATATGAATTTAAACATTTTTTTTGTAATCTTAATTATAACGTTATTTATGAATATGTTTCATTAAGTTTATAATATGTGGCGTAAAATAATTGGACCATATAAATAAGTTTTATATGTATAATTTAATTTCTTAGTGAAGTTATTAAATCGTCCAATATATTTTATGAGTATGTCTCATAAAAGTTATTTTACGTGTAAATGGTAAATATCTGAGTGATATTTTACAAGTAACGTAAAATTATCATTGTATGTAAATTTTAAATGTCTTAGTGACATTATTTTTATGGTTTTGAGCCGTTTGGCTATTATTTTTATGGGTACGAGAAATACTAAAATTCAACTCCGTGTTCAATTTAATATGTGCTACTCATAGTTATTCCTATATAGTGTTTACAAATAAAGTTTAAAATTACGAATCCGTTTCGTTTATTTTATCTTGTGAAAATTGTGTAATTTTGTATTACATAAAAAAAATTTTATCTTATTGACGTTTGTTGTTCATGAGATTTGTAACTTACATACAAGGCTTATATCTTGGTGATAATAATTATTGTAAATTTGTTTTTACAAATAGAACTCATATTTTTGTGATATGACAGTTCATGTAAATTTGTTTTACAAAAGGACTCATATCTTTGTGATATAACATTTCTTGTAAATATGTTTTACGAGATGCCTTATATCTTTGTGATATATTAAATTATTAGTTTATGTAATTTTGTTTTACATAAATGATCTGATGTGTACTTTTGTGATATAATTGTGCATGTAAATTCGTTTTACATAAGAGACTGTGTTATATCTTAGTGATATATGTTATGTAAAATTAGTTTTTACATTTACATGAGAGATGGGAAATCTTCATGATTGAGAATTGAATACATATTAGTTATGATATCAAGTTAAATACTTTCATATGTGTTATATGATCAAGATTTTTAAATTAACTTTTTTTTAAAGTTATGTAAATTCGTTTTGCACGGAATTGGTCTAATATCTAAGTGATATTATTATTTATGCTAATTTGTTTAGCCATGTTACAAGGGTAGTAACGGCTAATTTGTTTAGCGGTTTATAGAGGGAAAATGAATTCGTTTCATTTAATCTTACAAGAAAATAAAATTGTTGAAATTTCTCGTTTATGGCGTTTGTGATGATTATGAGCTTAGCGAAATTTTCGAGCGGACAATATAAATGATAAGTAATTTTAATTTTGAATTGTGCCTTAATCCATATACTTGTGTATGACAACAAGTGTTTTGGGTGATTTGTTCACCATTGGTAAAGCGCCAAAAGCGGCTTGAACATTATTGAAAAATATAATGATTAGATTTTGTATTTTATTAATAATCACGAGTTTGTGAAATCGTGATCATTATTACATACATGAGGTTGGATAATGGAAATCTGTGTTTTTACCAGTATTTGTTTAAATAGTAAGTTTTGATGCATGCAGAATTGTGTTATTTTTGTATGTGGACCTACTAAGTAGTGTTTGAGACATGTCTTACAGCTTATGTAGCGTATGATTAGGTGTAAGTCAATTTCAGTTTGACGTAGGGTACAAGACTATGTGTCTTGGCTCAAAGTGCTTGAGGATTGTCCACGTTTTTTGTTTGTTTATCTAATGTGTGACTTTTAAAGACGAGATTGACTATTTTTTAAGAAGTTATTTTTCTATGATTAGGAAAAATACATAACTCTTAATGGTTCATAGTCTCTCAATCCCCGGTAAATGTCTCAAAACTTAACAAGATGGGAAAGAGTGCCTCTTGGCACTAATGTCTCCCGATACAATTATTAATGTCTATGTTTTTTCTTACTATTGAGAACAAATATGTGGTATTTTTTTTAATATGTTTGACTTAGTGTCGACAAGAGAGTAATATGGAGATAATATTAATTTGGTTCATGTTTGTTTCGAGCCAAATAAAATTATTCTCATCAATTCGAGTTATATGTGTGTTTCTTGCATTTAATGTTAATTCTTGTCCTTTGTGGATTTAGAAACACAACGGGAATTTTTATAACTCATACTTGTTTAATTCATTGTTTGTCGATGGATTATTCACCTTTAGCTATGCTAAACTATGTTTTCAAATAGGCTTTGTGCTACTTTGATGTGTTAATTCTCTACGCACTTAGAGTGCATGATAATTTTCAATTATTAGTTTATTGAAAATCACGGATTCTTCTTTAACCTTTTGTTAATAGTTCATTATGGCTATGTGTTTGGTCATAATATTTACGTTCACCGCATTACTTTTATTATTCTGCTTGATTGCATTTTTTTCCATTTGTTCATTGACTTTAATTTTCATATTTCAATCTATTTTTATTTCATTTGTGGGTAATAATTAAATGTTAAGAGTATCATGAGACCTTTTTTTTTTTCCTATTTGTTTGAGATGATTCACGCTATATAAGTGTGTATCATTATTTTGTCATTTTGTAAAGTGTTTGATATATTCAAACATTTTAAGTTAAAATTGAAAAATCGACTTTGAACTTAGAGTCAGAACTCTTAGTATATGCGTTGGTTGCCAATAACTCTTTGATATGTTCAAAGTGTGAATGAGGAAATTTTGTACGTTGATCTTACAACTCCTAAACAGTATGACAAGATGTTGTCTTGGTCAAACTTTGTGTTTAGGTGACCCACAATTTTTTTTCACTTGGATATGTTTCTAAGTGTTGGCGAAGATTAGTAGACATTTGCCTTGTATTCGTTACAATGCGAAAACTATCTTAAGGTGAGTGGGAGAATTTGTGAACTCATTGAGACACCAAGGATAGTTTAACTTCTCTTCATGTTCAGATAGTGGGAGTAGTTCCATGATCCAAGGTAAAGATCAGAGTTTGTCTACTATGGAACAAATATTAACTTGTATGTCAAGTTATAAGGATCAACATAAGGTCGATTCTTATGGAGTTTTGCTCATTGGAGGATAGTGGGAGTTATTCCATCTATTCGTCTTTTGTACCACTTTTAGTAAGTGAGAGCTATCACTTTTAGTAAGTGGGAGTTTTTTTGCTAATGAAAATAGAATGTTATTATGAGAGTAGATAGATATTGTGACAATGAAGGATTATGGTAATAAGGTTTAAGACGATTTTGAGATATGTTCTCAAATGTTCGGATTTGTCCGTTTTTTTTCCTTCTAATTTTGGTCATATATTTAGATTTTGTTTTCAAATGGATGTAAAGAATATTTTCTCGAATCATGTTTCTCGAGAAAAATTATACGTGGATCAATCAGTTGAGTTTGTCTTAAATGATTAAGATGATAAATTTTGTATCTCTTAAGATTGTCCATGTGTTTAACGGTCTTCCATATTTATTTCAAGTTTCATAAATTATTTGTGTGATGATTTAGTTGGAATGGTGGAATTAATGTGGTTATGTCAAAATTATATAGGAGAATAAGTATCTCTTTGTTAATTGGTGACATATTGGTATTTAGAAGAAAATAATATTGTGGTTTATGTCTAAACCTATAATCAAGTGAAAGATTCGATTAGAGTATTGTTTCTAGTTATATTGTAGTTGGTATTTTGATGTGTACCTTGTTTAGTACATGGTTGAACGTCAATTTTGTGAATGATAAGTAATTTGTTACTTAATCAATCCACTACATGCACAATGATATGCAATCTAGTAAATTTTACTCTGCCTTTGTGGTAATAGTAGATTAGTTCTTGTATGGAACTAACAGTTGTCATCAAGTAAGATTAACTAACAAGATGGTTGACGTTTTTATTTAGATGTGTTCTTAATTAGTTTATTTGTTAGCTAATTGTGCAAAAGAGTCAACTTAAATGTTAATCTTGTTGAGTTGTGGATGTGTTTGATGATGACCATTTTAGGATGAGGATTTTGTTTCTTTTAGAAATGTTCATATGCATTTGTTGCATGATGAGGCACATAAGATATCACCAAGCTTTAGATTGCCTAGTCACACAGGTAATTGCCTTGACACTTGTGTAGTGGGTAAGATGAGACTGAGTCACTTAACACTTAGTGAGTGTTGAGGATTATCTTTGTACATGAGTTGTATGGAAAAGATATTGACTCGTTATATATACAGTCGCCCTAGTAAGTCTGAGATGAGACTTTTGTAGTTGAAGTATGAAAAGACACCCTATTTTCGTACTAAAGCTTTGAACCGAATCACAAGTGTCAGGTTGTATATTGAGTATATAATTCTAGTGGCTTGGGTGAGACACTTGAGTAGTATCTAGACTTATGATTCGCACGACATAGAAGCGTGATATGCCCATTGTAGTGGGAGCTATGTTGTGACACATATGTCATACTATGTGTGTTTATAAGTCGACCGTTGGGAGTGACTGATGATTCCCTACTTTGTCACTGTGTGATCCAATGGACTGTGTTGTCCACTTTTGTTCGATGCCCTTTTGACTTGGAGCTATGATATGAAGTTAATTCTTAATGTTGCTACTTTAATATGACTTCTAAGGACCTAAAAAATTAAGGTTCAATGGATAGTGTTAGGAAAAC
This sequence comes from Heliosperma pusillum, assembly GCA_022085475.1. NCBI lineage: Eukaryota > Viridiplantae > Streptophyta > Magnoliopsida > Caryophyllales > Caryophyllaceae > Heliosperma > Heliosperma pusillum. The sequence continues at coordinate 10,183 of JAIUZE010019694.1, forward strand.
AGTTAAGTTGAGGTGGATTATTATTAGTGTCTAAGGAATGATCAATTCAATTTCACCATAATTTCCTGGCCAGGGGTTATATTGTGTATATAACTAAATCATTATGATAGCATATAGGGACTGTGTATGCTAACGGTGATGTTTTGAATGATTTGGGGTATTGATGATGTGAAAGTGTTATGTTAGTTTTGATGGTAACTTAATATAACATTACTTTGCTACGTTTGGTCGCACACCCCATTTCTCGTATGAAGCATTAGAGATTGTTATAGAGTATTGTGTTATGATGAACTTGATTGTGTATTCAAGTTATTATGTTTTCTCTGTCTTCGTGATAGGATGAAAAATTATCTTGACTTTGTGATCAAGTGTTGTAATCCCTTGGTTAAATGGCCAAGTGGGAGTATTGTTCACTCGGTTGTGTGGCCGAGTGGGAGTATTGAATTTTATGTTTATAACGGCCACATTAAGGTGGATGCTACTATTCAATACATATTAAACATGAATTGAATTACTCTTTTAATTGGTTAATTAATCACATTTAGTATGTGATTAAACACACCTTTTATCTCCCTTAGCTTGTAACTCCTATGTGGAGAGAATATAAGGAGAAGAATAAGGTGATGAAAGAAGTAAGTCATCTACACATCTAATACACACAAAAGATATAACTCTAGAGGCTAAGTCCACCATTAATATGGGACTTGAGATTTGGGGCGTGGACATATTTCGGGACTCTAGTAGCCGCCGGAGGTACGATATATGGTAGTGGGCAGTTAGCGAACACAACGATCCGATTGCTTCCGCATAAAGGTAAGTCCTTATTTTCCTACACTAACCATCAACCCACATGAATTCCTTGACCCAAAATCTTCAAAGTCCACCTTTTCCCGATAAATAACGCGACACGACCCAAAACCGAAATATGGAAAATACGGTCTAAAAATAAGGTTAAAAGTTTCGATCTTTTATTGACTAGAAAGAAAGAGGACGGTGAGAGGATTCTGAAACATTAAACGGAATCGAATTACGTTAAGAAACGAAGAAGTTATGTCCGTCTTAAGTTTAGATCTAGAAAATGAGTTTTATAAAAAGTTGGAGGAAATGGATATTTCATGGTATGAAAATGAAGTGGAGGATGAGAGGGGAAGTTTGATATAAAAATCGTCGAGTTTCGTTGAGAGACGGAGAAATGGCATCCGTCTTAAGATTATAAAGTTATTGAGGTTTAATGGTGGTTTTTTGGTTGTTTGAGGGTGAAGATGATGGTGAATGAATAAATTGCTGAAATTTGAGGAGGGAGAATGTGATATTTGTTGGGTCTATTTTTAGAAGATGAATAATAGAAGGCCCAAATTTCATATTGGGTCAACTTACTTGGATTTTCGCGTAGAATCCGATTATGAACTCATAACGGACTGAAATGCGAAGGTTTCTACCCAACTAAACTAAATTCTATTTAACGTTAATTTAAAGCCACGAAATCATAAATTATCGACTTAATATATTTTAACTAATAAAAGTAAAAGACGAATTCATAAAATTTATGACTTTAGTAAATTACTCATTATTATAAAATCCGGGGTGTTACAATCACCCCTCCTTTTAAAAAGTTTCGTCCTCGAAACTTGAAAGCAGAAACACAAGTTGGAAGGACAGAAATTTGGTTTTCAAAATCGACATCACAGACACCTTCACTAATAATGACCTTTCGAAAACGAGAGTTTCCCCAAAGAGGGTTCAAAAGACTTTTCATAAGTATGAAACTTTATCAAAGGATTAAAAGAGTGCCAGTCGCGAACAAGAACTCTAATTATCCAAATCAAAATCAAAGTCTAAATAGTGAATCGGAAATCAAGAAAGGCGTAAGAAAATGCAGGACTAGTCACCGGACGTCTCCAACAACAAGTCCGAGCATCCAAGTTAACGCAAAATCCAAAAATGTAAGCAAAAGAGATTCATGTTCGCAAAATGAAAGTACAAAAATCCCTTTTTAGACTTCTTTGAAAAGATAAATTCGAAACATGGCGTAAAAATTTATAAACCTTCCAAAGCCCAAACTCAAGGCAACTAGACATCGTACACACATACGAGCAATTTGAGCATCACAACCACAAATCATGGTAACAAAATATACACACAACAAGTAAGAATGAAATAAATCAAACTCATAAGGATAGAAGGATCACGATAGAGTCGGCAGAAAGATCCATAGGCATAAAATTATAGTAACGACAAGATTAAGTACCAACAAAGGTCTTATCGAAAAGAGCAAATGAGGAATGAAGGACAAGCCCTACGAGTAGTAGGTCGAAAAGGAGTCAACTTGAAGGGCAACGACAAAGGAATGATATAGAAAGATATATTTTATCACCGAAAGGAAACATGACAAAATAGATAAGAGAGAAATGATTGGCAGAGCTTTAGCGCAAAGAGGGAGAAAGCCTAAGACTGGGGAAAGATATTAGACACTCCACTCCATACTAAAATCATCCTGATCAACTGCTCAGGTATTTTTGCCAAAACGAAATTATAGCCACATCATTCTAAGGACTTTATCCATTTAACACCGCAAACTCTCCTAATGACCTAGTCCTCGAGGGGATTTAATTCATCTCGGTTACACCTTAACCGCTTCCAATCGTTAGATCGCACGAAATTCTTGACAATCACAAGGCCAAAGCTACGAACCTAAATATCTAGTATCCAACTAGCATCAACTAAGGTCTATCGACAAGGGAAAAATCCACAATCAATAATCCAGATGAAAGGTCCTTTAACATACTCTAATATCCTTAGTTCAATCATAATTCAACCTGAAACAACCAGCATAAGTAATCGCATCTGGGGAACCATATCTACTACCAACCACAAGGTGAATGAGGCTTACCATAATAATTCTCTATTCAAATTACTTCAAAACTCATTATCCTAAACTTATAATAAAATTTCTCATCCTCAAACGTCAAACTACAATACCTCAAGAAAGAACAAGTACTAATTCCAAACCACATATATCTCCAAACACATAGCGATGAGACAACTAATCAAATCATCTAACTCATCAAAACTCAAAATGCATCGGTCTCTTCTCTTACGAAATATTCCTCAAATTTTGGTCACAAATCCTAATTTTTGTAAAGCAAAGTCTCTTTTAGAATCCAAAGTTCAGAGACATCTAATTCCCAAATAGTCTTTAAGACAACTATTATAATAACCAACAACAACGAACTATTATCACACTCTACTCGGTTCTCAAAATAGCACTACACATCAAGGTCAAAAATCTAGAACCACCAAGAGAGTATATTTCCACCAACATACTCATCCTAAGGTTTAACTCCAAATCTTATATAAGGTCAAAATCAACACAAATTTAGCTCGATTAAACGGGTAGGTACCATAGCGAAGCATCCTCAAAACAAAAACCACTAACTCTTTACACCAGCTAATAACGTAACTACCTCACAGGAGAATAGGGAAAGCAATCACGAGTTAAGGAACGCTAAGAACTCTCAACGAAGGATTGCGATAAGATATGAGGCCAAAAGCAAGAAATTAAGTAGATACTAGAGTTATGAAAATAGTCAAGTAAAGGAAAAGATAAGAGAATCATTTTCTTAAGGATCAAGTTTAGTAGAAACTTGCATGAAAGGAAATGGAAAGAGATAATGGTACGAGTAAAGGTATATGGCTTGAACCACAAAATTCCTCCTATCAAACTTAGGGCGATAGCAAAATAATTTTATTTCTCAAAAAATTACTCTCATAAGGAAAAGACAAGAATTTGTGCTAGTAGTATTACTTTCACTATTAAAGGTATAAATCTACAAAATTATAGAATATTGTATGTTTTGAGAATCTTGATTTAATTACCTATCTATAGTTTTCAAAACTCAACCTACCTATATTATATTACTAGTTTGAAAGCATGTGCGATGCACGGGTTAATAAACTTGTTTATTCAACAACAAAGTTATAAATATATATTTTATATAAGTATTCCAAAATTCATTTTTTTAAAAAAATGAATAAGTCTAGTTATGAGTAAAGTCTCACACTCTCACCTCATGTAACTTTATATTTTGGATATTTCAAATAGATTTTAGGTTTGAATTTTTTGAAATATATATTATAGACTTAATGTTAATGTCAAATCTTCATTCTCCGTAACTTGTACTTCGTAAAGTTTCTAGTGGCTCATTTGGCACACAAAAACATGTGAATATGAAATTATTTTGGTCTTTATAATTCAAAAGTTAAATAAATCATAATATTTTATAATATAAGAGTGAATCACATTTATATTACAAATTATTCCACACATAGTACTCTCATTGTCTCAATCATCTATATTTTAATCAAAGGTAGAGAAATGATTGGGACAGTGAGAGTGTAAAAGAAATTTAAACGTTGACGGATAAACATTTAATATAGTTATACCAAAAGTCTTATTAAAACGAAAAGAATTTTACAGATGAATATAGTACTAATGATACATTAATTATCTAGTTATATGCAATTAATGTTTTTTGAAAATACAAATAAGTATTTCCATCAATCTAATAGTTTAAATTAACTTTTTTTTCCTAACACGACTATTACTATGAAATGTAGGGAACAATAAAATGTATAAATAAATGTAATGTGTTTTTTTAGTGTGATTCCGATTAATGGTGAAACGTTATACAATGATGTATTTTAGTTTAATTCAAATGTTATAAGGCATAATAATTACCTATATATGTTTGAAAGTAAAAAGACTTAATTTTAAAATTTATTAAAGAAAAAGCCTAATTATTGGTTTGTTTGTGAATTCACAATCTTTTTATAAAATAGCTGAATTTATTATAATTTTTATATTTTATATTTCAGTAAAAATTATCATTATTTATGACATATTAATAACCAAGAAAGGTATATTTAGCACGACTACATTTTAAGTGTGACTTAGAGTTTTTTTTGGGTAAAATGTAAATTTGTATAGATATAAAACGATATATACAATTAAGGCGAGTCAAGACAATGATCGGGCACAGACCCCAATTATCATCCACTCCATAAGAAAATAATAAACATTACATTCCAGACCAAAACTATTGCATCTACTCAAAACAAATCCAAATAGGGATTGACCTTCAGCTTTCAGCTCCATCCTCCTCGCACATTTGCCATCACAGCTTCGATCTACTCATCAAATCGTCCAATCAAGTCTCCGAAGCATTCTCTGGTCATCGTCTATGAGAGGATGCTTGATTAGGTTTCAGCAACGCTCATACATAGTTCTCTTGATCCGCTCCGCCACCCTTTGTGGGTTCTCTACCTTCATCTCTATTTTGCTCATATTCCTTTGATGCCATATATTGTAGAGGTAAGCATTCATTATCAATCGTATGATTCTTTTCTTCAATCGAGAGCATCTGTATTGCATAAGTATCCCTTTTAGCGAATATGTCCTCCTAACTTTGATGCTTATCCAGTTCTCAATCATTTTTAGCACCAAATCACTATAATCACAATCGAAAAACAGATGTTGAGGTGTTTCCTTATCTTCCTCACACAAGTAGCATAACTGACTGTCAGTTACCCCCACATGATGCAGCCTTGACCTTGTTCTTATAGCATTATGGTAAATCAACCATGTAATGAATCTATGCTTAGGTAACGCCCGGCTCGCCCAGACCTGATGATACCAAGGAACTTCTGGTTTAATACCTCTAATAGAGTTATATGCGTTTTTGATGCTATAATGAGTAATCTAGTCATCATGTTTGAACCCTTGTCTCATTTCCTCCTTGACTTGGCAAATTTTCCTCCAACTCCAGTTAGTATCCATACTTGGGGAGTACTCATCCCACGCAACCTCTTTAAGGTATATGTGGTGCACCCATTGCATCCAGAGCTTATCAGGCTTGCTGTATACCCACCAAGCCAATTTTCCCACATCTGCTACATTCCAAATTGAGATGTTCTTTAAACCTAAACCACCTCCTTTTTAGCTGCACACACCTTCTCCCAAGAGACTAGAGGAGATCTAGTATATTCAGAGTGCCCTTCCCAAAGGAAGTTTCTGCATAGGGCATCAATTCTGTTCATAACAGACTTAGGAATAATGAAAAGCATGGCCCAGTAATTGTGGAAAGTTGTTAGAACTGACTATACCTGTAACAACCCTCGCAAAGGCGGAAATAAAACATAACAAGCATGTGATTTATATAGCGGAAAATACGGTGTTTTTAAAACTTTTTACATGCCAAGATAAAAATATGAGGAATGTCAAATAGATACAAACTAAAATAGAATATACTACAAAGAGACGAAGTCTCTCAAAATGTTATCAAATATCAAAGTTATTAGCAAACTACCTAAACAACGTCTAGGGTGAATCGTCAAGGCCAACGCCCGCTAGCTCACACGCGAACCCAAAAAGACAAGCAAAATCCATCCAATCAAGCAACCTGTTCATTCATGAAAAACATGAACGCCACAGTTAGTGGGGAGTAACTCCGGGTTCTCCCAGCCATATCACAAATAACATACTTAGACGGAAATACATAAATAGAAGTATATATATATAAATATACATGTGAATTACGAGAAGGATAAATAGGCATTTCAATACATAAAGATATAGGCGCATGAGATACAAAACCGTAAGCATCCGATTATAGACATACTCGGGGAAGACACCCTTAGGCAACTATATACTCACTACGGCTTACATCTCACCGTTAGCGACATATACTTGATAAGATAGAGACTCAACATATAAACCACGTCAATTATCTATTTCATGCAAGAGTCCAACTCAATGTTCACGTATAATTCAACTTAAAAACAACCATCCAATCATACGAATATGACAACATAATCTCTCACGGTTAATGGCACGCACTAGCATCGTGTACAATAGCAAGACAAGCCAATGGAAGCCCACGAAATAAGACATTTCACGGAACCGTATACGGTAAGACGTTTCGTATACTCATGACGTAGACAAACATGTTCACGGGATAAGACGTTTCCCGGAATCGTGTACGATAAGACGTTTCATACACACAAGACTCTAATCCTCTCGGTAGGATGACGATAATAATACGGTCCTAGTCTAAACCTGGCCAGACTCTCGGATCAAGACATTTCCCGATTCGACATGTGGTATGACGTTCCACATCCAAGACTCGATCATACAAAGACGTCGAGTACCCCAAATTCGGCTAAACCACACGAAAGAGGCAGAAAGAGATCTATAGTCAAAAGTCAAGCTAGTACGCTACATGCAATGACACCACCTCACAAGGATACAGCATTTGACGGTCGGGTCGATCAACGCATTGCGTTCGCCTCCTAACAACGTCGTCATATCCCCATGATAAGGGTAAAGTCGCGTCTCCTTAATCAAAGTAAACCTAAATCACAACTAACTAATAGTCAGCGGTAAGCAAGGTATCGAATCCACAGGGAGGCGGTAGTATTCTAATCTGTTAAACTAGGTTCGTCTCTAAAGTAACAATTTTGGGGTTTGAGATTTGTAATTCTAAACTAATGGCAAACAATAACAATAAAAGGTAAACAATAACAATAACAACAATAACAAATAATAATAAGCAATAACAAACTAATAAGGTTGAAAAGAATAAGATTAAAAGTCTAGGGTCTCAGGTTCACTAGGATTATTATTCTGGGGTAAGGATGTAGTCAACTATCATGCAATAAAGTTATCTAAGGTCACAAGATCGGTCGATTCAATTATGCTCTTTAGATCTACAATTTAACATGCGATCGCTATCATTAAACGAGTTCTATTCAATTATCGTAGCCTATCTTAGTCTTAACCTGGTCGGTGTCAATCCTAATTCGCGAGACTAGTTAATTAATCCTGGCCAGTAATCAAGCAACTAGAATTAAAACGATAATCAAACGATAACCATGCAATTGCAATTCAATTAATTAATCTACCCCTTCTAACAATCCTAGATCCCCTTCAACCCTAGAAAGGAATTTAGCTACTCATAACGATATAAACAACAACAATAATAATTAAAGTAAACATGATTAACAATAATGAAAGGAATAACAAAGAACAATTAAGAACAAGAAGGTAATTAAATTGAATAACGAAGAAAGATTGAAACATACCGAATACAAGTTGAACTAAAGACAATCTCGTCTTTGATGAATAAAATCCGGAGGCAAAGTAAACTTATTAGGGTTTCTGAATTAAAGCCTAAAAGTATTCAAAAGCATAAGAAAGTCTATGAAAAGTATATAAGACAAGCTTTCCTTTTATAATACAAAAATCTAATTAATTAGGTTAAAGTTTAGGAAAATAGGAAAAAGTCGTCGAAAAACAAGGTTGCTCGATCGAGCAATGGTATCTTGCTAGATCGAGCAACCTTCAGACCGACTCGATCGAGCAAGTATAGTTTGCTCGATCGAGCAGACCTTCTTTTGGCTCGTTCTCCACTTTTGTTCATTTATTCTCTTTTCATTCTCGATTCTCGTGCTTAACTGTAACAACCCGAGAAGTACCCAATTTTTTCTAGTAAAAATATTTACTAACACTTTTCAGCAGACTTAAGTTTTTTAAATAGAATTTATTGTTTCGAGTCGTATTTTGAAATTCCGAGTTCGTATTTGGAATTTCTGAGAGATTTCATGAAAAGACCGTTTTTAGTCATCTTTGACTTTTCTTGACTTTTAAACCGTCTTTGACTTTTCTTGACTTTTTAAAGTCGTCATTGACTTTCTTGACTTTTAAGTCGTCATAAACTTTTCTTGACTTTTAAGTCATCTTTGACTTTTCTTGACTTTTAAGTCGACTTTGACTTTCGTTGACTTTTTCCGACTCGCCTTGTAATTTTGAAGACCGAAATTTTATTTAAAAAAATAATATTTTTAATTTATTTTTATTAAGATTTATTGGGATTTATGAAAATTTAATATAATTATTTTGAATTTATTTGGAATTAAAGAATAACTTTTACGGTTTTAACCCGAACGTCATTTAACTATTCCCGGGTCAACTTAAGTCCCGAACCCCGACTTTGACATGAGTCACACGCCCCATGTCACTTTTTTTCCACTCATATTAGATCTTTTAATTAATATGATTAAACTAATAAAAATATCTAAGATATTTGTAATTTTATCGGTCTGTCAACTTAAACTCCGCAAATCGCGTAAAAACAGACCCGATTCCTCTCCATTTCACACGTCTCTTTTTCCCCTCTTAAGCCTTGATATTTTCTTTCTTTTCATTACTCACCAACAACTTTTCATTTAACAATCAATCAAATTAAGATCTAATTACTCGTTCTTCATCGTTCTTCATTCGTTCTTCGTCGTTCTTCATTTGTTCTTCGTCGTTCTTGAGCAAAATCATCATAAAACCTTCATTTCTTAATTAAATCCGTCCTAACTTATATTTCTAGAATCTCCTCTTCGCTCTCCATCTTCAAGTACGGTTTAATTTCAATTCCGTCAAAATCGTTTTCAACACTTTAATTATGGAAAATCACGTTTTAAATTCTAATAATGTTTTTCTTGTCATTTCTTATAAGGGGAAGATTTTGAAGACGAGTTTGGTGACTCGTATATTTTGGGTGAAGATTAGTAGACGGGTTTCTTTACTTCTTATTTTAGTGCTACTTGATTTTGCTAGCTAGGTAACGATTCCGAGTTACTCGACGATTTAATGTTACATAGGCTTTTGTTTCTTTTGTTTTTGGTTCATCTTTTGTTTTGTTGGTCCTGTT
>JAIUZE010019695.1:0-11451 GCA_022085475.1 Heliosperma pusillum
TGTTGCCCGTGTAATGTAAGTTCGTCTAGCTGGATGTCAAAACACTGAATATTTTGATTTATGACCTAAATTATCAAATAAAATTCTTTTTAATCCCAATTAAAATAAAAATTGCGTTTTATGAGGAGCTGGTTTATGAAACAAAGAAGAAATGGATTAGGTATGAGAATAAGAGTCACATCAAGAAGTCATGGTAGTAATTTAAGCCTTTTACAATTATGATCCCTAGATCATCAATCATTAGTCAATTCATCGAAAGATTTCCACATCTTCCACAAGATTAATTATAAGAGAAGGTCCTACATTGATTGGTACACTTAAATTATTCATGTTTCAAGCTTAAATGACCCATCTTAATACTTTAGATGGGTCCGTTCTTTCACAAAAGAACAAGTAAGGCAAGTGGGGGATTGTTCATTATACTTACTTGCTCTTTTGTGAGGTAATTTGACCCGTGTAAAATAGTAAGATGGATCACCCCGTCTTAAACAAGATCAACCGTAAATTATTATGCCTAAGAAAATTCATACTAGCTGCTTATAATTGTTCTAGAGTATGTAGACTTGCAGTACACACTCTCCTTTATAACTATTAAAGAATACAGTACTATTCCCTTATATATAATTATATAATTTATAAACTAAACGTATCATAGATTATTAGCAGCTTGTTATTATGATATTAAAGATGTTGACTTTGAAGCAATGGTTGCATGCAAAGTCATAAGAAGTAGTTAAAACAGGTTCAAAATTATAATGAGCCGACAAGTATGTAGTTAGATTCCGCTGCTATCCAGCTCTTGAACCAGCTAGGGATCGCTCAATTTAATGTTAGTAGCTGTTTAACGTCACTAAATACCTTAGTAACTACTCCCTCTTATTCAAGTTAACATTCTCTCTTTTCTTTTGGCACAAAATTTAAGTAATGTTGATTAAATAAGATAAATTATTATGGTGAGGTGAGGTAATTGGAAAGAGGGATGTATTGTGGGGTATTATTGTGGGTGGGTGATTAAAATAAGTATTGTTTTGGGGTGAGATGATTAAAATAAGAATAAGTAATTAAGAGTATTGTGGGATATTATTTTGCAGTGAAGTGATTAAAATAAGTGTAAAAGTTTGCCAAAAGGGAAAAGGGGAAGGTATTGTGAATAGATGAAAATCAAAAGGGGAAATGTTATCTTAAATAAGAGGGAGTATATAAAAGAAGTTGCTTAACATAATATATAGCACTCCTAACAAAGTTTCATAATATATAGCACTCCTAGTATAGAGTATTAAAAATATCATACTGTTTTGCTTGTGGCTGTCACACGCTTGTGATCTCTCACAACCCTCTTTCCACTTGCCCTTCGAGTAGGTCTTCAACTTGTTCCTTGTGAGAGGTTATATGTTTGACATTATATGTTTGACAGAATAGTGACGTAAAAAATAAGAGTTTGTGTAAAAATATATAATCATAAATGGAGATTAGACAAATTTCAAAGTGCTGAATCCTTGAGTTGTGTTTTTTATAAAAGGGTCCTTTTTAACATTATTCACATATGAATTAAGAGTCGCAATCACTTTTCAAGGTTTTACCTATACCGTAACTAATTAACAGGTTATAATTGAAGGAGTAAATAGTAAATAGCAATGAATTTACTCAACTTAATAGTGGTTTCTATTATCATAACTAAATAAGGGACGTACTTTTTCACATACAGATTTTACCCTTTCACATACACATTTTACAATTTCCCCTCATCTTACTTTAGGACTTTCACCACCAACGTCACTTAATTCGGTCGGAAATTTTAGTTCACCCCTTACTCCGGTCGCCGCCGATGTTGCTCCGGTAAACCAGGACTACCCTTCCTAGCATGCCTACCACCACCTGACAACCAACACCCCGTCTGCAACGGACCACTTGACCACCACAAATCACCATCCGCAGTCTCTACCCGATCACCACAAACCACCTTCCCCACGCATATCCCCTCTCCCGCACATCCCCTACTCCCTCTCCCCCCGCTCCGACACCAACAGCCACGATACCTAGCCTTGCACTGAGGATCCATATTCCGAACATCCGCTACCCAGAACTGCCGTCCTCCACCGCCCAAAACCACCACCCATTGATAACAATTGATTAACTCTTTTCACAATTCATTTCACTAATTAACAATTATCCAACCATAATTATTTCAAAAATAACTTCTTTATAGTTTTTAAACAATAAAATTATTTCATTAATTGGAAAATTATAATCCACTATTCATGTTTGAAGAGCAATTATATTCAATATTTGTGAGAAAAAAAAGTAATATTCTCTCTCCTAGTTTGATTGTTCTTCCCTTTTCTATAAAATATTTCTCACATATACTTCCTCGATTTCATTAAATTCTATACATTTGATTTATACACCTATATAAATCCTCGTTTTTTTAAATATCTTTAGTTACATATTAACAAAACTTATAAAAATTTGATATTCACAATTATGTACATGGTAAGTCAATTTAAGCAAGATCTCACATGACTATATTTTATTCTATATGTTAGAAGTAATATCGAAAATTCTCCTTACTTATAAATAGTGTTCAGAGGCAAATGTATAGAATTGAATGAAATGGAGGAAGTAATAATAATGTAAAAGAAACGGGTTTGGGTCATGTCAAATTTTTTTGATAACTACTACCACGTAATAATTCATTTAATAATGCCCTGAATCAATTAGATTAGCTTCTATAGTATATTTTGTTTTTTACATTTTATGTAGGGATGTTAATGGATCGGGTTTCGGATCGGGTGAAGCCTCATCCGTAATCCATCCATCATTTTAAAATCTCATCCAATTCCTCATCCGTCATCCGTGAAAATTATCGTCCATCATCCATCCATCCATTATTTGTAGATGAAATGGGTGATATATAAACGGGTGGTTGTGTGTATATATGTTGCAACCTAAGAAAGTGATAATACTTTTTATCCATTAATTTAAGATTAAGAAAATAAAGATACATAATTGTCTTGATTTAACTTTTTAGTGTGTAGTCTCACAAAATATATATTTTGAGAGTAGCAAATCAGAAAAATTGAATATTTTGATATCTTAACATCGTAATATATATATTTTTTATTAAAATAAAAATTAATAAATTCTGGTGGTGGATGGATGACGGTGAAATTTCTTCATCCAACCCATCATCCGTTTCATTCATCATCCATTTAAGTCGGGTTTTCATTCGTCTTTTAGGACCAAGAATATCGGATTTTGATAAAGTGCGGGTGAAATTGACATTCCTAATTTTATATCTTATATTAAGTGCGTTATCAAGAATAGGAGGGGAGTATGAGCAACATAATGTTTTTTACATAAAATTACTCTATTATTTATCAGCAATTCTTACTTGCAACTGGGCGACCCGTCGCAAGCTTAAGACGGGTCAATTTTCTCTCACAAAGTGCAAGTGGGGGTGCAAGTGGAGGGCTTCATTTTCCACCCACTTGCACCCCCACTTGCACTTTGTGAGAGGGAATTGACCCGTCGCAAGTTTGCGACGGGTCGGTCCGTTACAAATGAGAATTTGTGATTATTTATATGGTTGCATTTGATGCATTTGACGCAAACTAATAACAAAATGTCACAATATTTGTATCCATTTGGGGAAGCAGGAAGATTGGGTGCTTTGCAGGGTGTTCTTGAAGAACAAAGATGGGCATACGAAATCAGGTAACGATAACGACAGCAACAATAACTCAGTGGATGAAGCAAGAGGCTCATCATCTTCATCAATACCTCCATTGACAGATTCTTACATTACATTTGATCAAACTCAACAAAATGCAAATGCTAATGCTAATAATTACCAGCAAGTGCCCTGCTTCTCCATTTTCTCAGCTAACCAAGACAACCCAACAAATAATATAATATATCCTCAAAATTACAATATGGAACCTAACAACAACAATAATAATAATAATAATGCCAAGAATAATAATAATAAAAGTAGGCCTACAAATAATATGGGAGGGTCAATAATGGGAGAAAATGATAATAATGGGTTAGGAAGTAGTGACCTAAGTCCTGTAGCATGTGACAAAAAGGTGCTTGAAGCTGTGTTAAGTCACCTTACTAAGATGGAAGCTATAAATGGGTCACCAAGCTTAGGGGAGGCTGTCAGCTCTGAAAGCTATTTGTCCGAAGTTGGTCTACAGCAGCCCACTCTCTGGACCCATTTTTAATTCATCTCTCTATCTCTTTTTTTTTTGTTTAACTTGTTAAATTAGAGTTAATTTGGTCTTTCTATATTTTTTCTCTTTTATTTGTACTCGTATGCCATAATGATTGTAATATATATATATATATATATATATATATATATATATATATATATAGACCTCATAGTAGGAGGAGGATATATTTGTGCAGCTGGGGACATGTTTGTGGATCTATGCTTGTGATGTTGATGTAAAACTGCTCGGTTTTAAACTGAACAATTCAACGGACTGTTTATTTTGTTTTCTGTATTTATGTTGCAGCGGAATTACTGTATTTTTTTTGGTTTTTGTATGTGTTGGAACAAAAAAAATAAAAGATATGAATTAGCTAAGAAAATCTCGCAAGATCACTCAACTAAAACTTGAATTAATCAAGTGATCTCGCAAGACAACTTGACCAACTCGTGTGTAAACTCTCAACCTCGCAAGATATCAAGCAAACACAAATTCAACCTCGCAAGGAAGAATGATTATTATTTCCCTCTCGCAAGAAGTAAATAATAGAACTTAAAGCTCGCTAGCTATTAAGAACAAACAAGTAATAACTTGAATTCAATTCTCAATTGTATGAATAATTCTGATTACATAGCTTGATATTTATACTACTAGTACTTACCTTAAACTAGCTAGATAGAAATTAGGAAATAGTGGAAACACTATCTTATTATTAAATAAGATCACCACACTATTTTCTTCAAATTAATAAAACAGAAAAATAAGAATATAACACACATATACACGGTTCAGAAATCTGTGTTAGCTGCTGCCACTTGACGTTGCTTGGTCTACAAGTCATTGACCACATGACATTGACTTGGTCAACACGTCATTGCTTGTGTCGTTGTCCTTCCTCCATGTTATCATGTTAACTTGATTTGAGCCCATTTTGAAACCTTCTGAAATGTGAGTTACATTTCGACTAATCAAGGCTTCATTTTCATTTTCTTCTAGTGCTCCCGCATCATTCTCCCCTTCTTTTTGAGAATTTGACCTCAAATTATCGTAGTCCAAGTATGGTGACAAATCCCCAACATTGAATGTTGCACTTACACCTCCATACTCACTCGGTAATTCTAACTTGTAGGCATTAGTCCCATAGCACTCAAGTATCTTAAATGGGCCATCGGCTCTAGGCATCAATTTATTCTTCCTCTTCGATGGAAATCGCTCCTTTCTCAAGTGTAACCACACTAAATCTCCAACATTGAAAACATGCTGTTTTCGATGTTTATTCGCTTTCTCCTTGTATTTAGCATTTGATTTCTCGATTTGTGCTCGAACTTGCTCACAAACACGAAGAAACGCAGCTTGTCTTTCCTTAGCTTCGAAACTCAACACATCTTTCTTTGGTATAGGAACCAAATCAATAGAAAGATACGGATTCACCCCATAGACAATCTCAAATGGTGATCTTCCCGTCGTCATTGAAGGTTTTCGATTATAAGCAAACTCCGCGTGAGCTAGCTTAACATCCCAATCCTTGGTAGTCTTACTAACCAAACCCCTCAACAAGCTTCCCAAATTTCTATTTGTCACCTCGGTTTGTCCATCAGTTTGTGGATGATGAGACGTACTAAATAGCAACTTTGTTCCAACCAATCTCCATAATGTCTTCCAAAAATAGCTTAAGAACTTAACATCTCGATCTGACACAATAGTAAGAGGTATACCATGTAATCGAACAATCTCTTTGTAATAAAGTTCAGCAACTTTTGTAGCATCGTCAGTTTTGTGACATGGAATAAAATGAGCCATCTTCAAAAATCGATCCACAACAACCATAATTGAATCCTTTCCTCTTTGAGTTCTAGGTAAACCAAGTATAAAGTCCATACTAACCTCGTTCCATGGTTCTGTAGGCACGGGTAAGGGAGTGTATAATCCCTTCTTGAACGTGCTCTTTGACTTTTGGCACACCACACACTTTGACACGATCTCTTGCACATCTTTGCTCATCTTAGGCCAAAAGAAATGCTCACTTACTATGTCAAGTGTCTTGTTCACTCCAAAGTGTCCAGCAATAGCACCACCATGAGCTTCTCGAATCAATAGCTCACGAATCGACCCATTAGGAATGCATAGTCGATTACCTTTGAATAGATATCCATCTTGGATTGAATACAACCCCGTTGGTTCGATAATATCCTTTGAGAATTCCGGATCAGATTTATAAAGTTCTTTGATATGTTCAAATCCAAGCATCCTTGCATCCAACTCGATCAATAATGTATGCCTTCGAGATAATGCATCGGCAACTATATTTGAAGCTCCTGTCTTATACTTTGATGAGCAAGTAAAAGTTTGTAGAAATTCAACCCACTTGGCATGTCTAGGATTCAACTTTTGTTGCCCATGAATATGCTTCAATGCCTCATGATCCGAATGTAGCACAAACGGTTTAGGCCTCAAATAATGACTTCAATGGTCTAAAGCTCTTACAATGGCATAGAACTCTTTATCATAAGTGGAATAAATTAAATGAGCTCCACCTAATTTTTCACTAAAATAGGCAATTGGTCGTTTCTCTTGTACCAAAACAGCCCCAATCCCTACTCCACTCGTATCACATTCAACTTCGAACAACTTATCGAAATTAGGAAGTGTTAAAATAGGTGCGGAACTAAGTTTAGCTTTTACCTCATCGAATGCCTTTTGTGCACTAGGTGTCCATACAAATTCACCCTTCTTCATCAACTCTGTCATAGGCGCCATAATCGAACTGAAATTTTGAATGAACCTTCGATAGAACGAAGCCAATCCATGAAAACTATGAACTTCAGTTGTTGTCTTAGGAACCGGCCATGCTTTGATAGCTTCTACTTTAGATGGATCCATGCTTATACCATCCTTGCCAACAATGTACCCTAAGAACACCACCCTAGGCACCATAAACGTACACTTCTCCATCTTCCCAAATAGCTTCTGTTTTCGTAACATATCGAACACTACACGAAGATGTTCTAAGTGCTCCTCTTTGTGCTTGCTATAAATCAGAATATCGTCAAGATACACCAGACAAACTTGTTCAAGAACGGTCTTAGCACCTCATTCATCAATCTCATAAACGAACTTGGAGCATTACAAAGACCAAATGGCATAACGAGCCATTCATACAACCCTTGCTTAGTCTTGAACGCTGTCTTCCACTCGTCCCCTTCACGGATTCTCATTTGATGATATCCACTTCGCAAAAACACTTGTGATCCACTTAACTCATCTAACATATCATCCAATCTTGGCATAGGAAAGCGGTATTTGATAGTGATATTATTCACCGCTCTACTATCGATACACATTCGTCATGTCCCATCTTTCTTGGGCACCAACAAAGCTGGTACGGCACAAAGACTTAGGCTCTCTTGGACATAACCCCTATCGATCAACTCTTGCACTTGCCTTTGCAATTCCTTTGCTTCCTCGGGATTACAACGGTAAGCCGGTTTGTTTGGTAACGAAGCTCCTGGAATGAGATCGATTTGATGTTCAATACCTCTAAGAGGAGGTAGTCCCTTTGGCAAATCATCGGGAAAGACATCGCAAAACTCTTTTAACAGCCCTTGAACCTCCCGGCTGTCACTTTGTTCTTTTGCATCCAAATCTCGCACCATTAAAATATAGGTTGGTTCTCCACGAGCCAACGCCTCCTCAACCTCTTGAGCCTCCATGAATAAGCTTCCCTTCTTTGATTTCAGCTCCTTGACCTTGTTAGGTGGTAAAGGCTTTAAATTGAATGTTGTTTTGCCTTTAGTCACGCTATACACATTGGTTCTTCCATCATGCTCAACGTTTCGATCAAATTGCCATGGTCGTCCCAATAGAATATTGCACGCACTCATAGGAATCACATCACACCAAATTTCATCATTATAAGGTCCCAAGTTTAAAGATATCAAAGCTTGCTTCCTTACTTGTATACCATTGTCTCCATTCAACCAAAGTAACTTGTAAGGTTTCCCATGGTTTCTCGTTTGAAGTTTTAGCTCATCAACCAACTCCTTGGACACCACATTAGTACAAGAACCACTGTCAATGATAAGATTGCAAAGTTTGTTATGAACCTTACATCGAGTTTGAAAGATTTGTTCTCTTTGATCAACCTCAACTGGGCTTGTTTCCACACGAAGATTTCGAATAACCAAGCATTCTTCTTCACTCAATGGATCAACATCATAAGCCACTCCCTCTTCTTCACTTTCGTCAATTTCGGACAGATTGGAAATCTGTTCAGGCATGACAAATTCAGGAACTAGTCCACACAAATCTTGAACGGTAAGTGCTCGTTTTTGTGGACATTCGTTTGCTATGTGCCCATAGCCTTGGCACTTGAAACATCGCCTCAATGAACCACCCCTAGGCTCCACGGTTACTCCCTTTCCTTTGTCCTTCACATCCTCTTTTATGGTCTCCTTAGGCTTGCTAGGTGTTGGCTTAAAATAAGAACTTGTGCTAACACTTGTACTCTTCGAATAAGCATAAGGTTTCCTTGCTTTGTCATGTTTCTCAAATTTTAGGGCTAGTTGACATACATCATCGAACCCTTCATAGATTTGCACCTCAACCCTATTAGAAAGTGAGGGTGTGAGTCCTTTGATGAACCGTGCAACTCTAAGCTCTTCCTTTTCTTCTAGGTCACAAAGTATTGTCATCTTCTCAAATTCCTTGATATACTCGGCCACGGACAGATTTTCTTGTGACAAGGCTTGTAACTTTAGGTAGTTCTCTTGTTCAAAATCTTTAGGTAAGAACCTCTTCATTAGATGTTTCTTCAATTTCTCCCAAGTATCGATCTTACTCTTCTTTTCTCTCTTTCGTTGTTTCTTCAAGTTTTCATACCATAAAGATGCATATTTAGTAAGCTTAAGAATAGCTACCTTGAATTGTTTATGCTCATCATACTCCTTGTATTCAAAGACTCGTTCCGTTTGCCTAATCCAATCCATAAACTTCTCCGGATCTAAATCACCATTGAAATCAGGTATGTCAAGCTTTAGGCCTCGATCATCACCGTTTCTTCTTTCCTTCTTGTTCTTGGAGATCACACTTTCCTTTTCCGAATCTGAACTCTCTCCAGACCTACTTCTACTCGGCATCATACCATGACCTTTTCGATCTTGGGTATACATCTTCATGAACTCTTTTATTGTATAGCCTAGCTCATCCACTTTTCCATTCATCGCGTTCAATTGATCTTGAAACGATGTGTTATCTCCACTAGATTCTGTATTCCCTGGCATTGTCACGTCCTCCCAAGAAGTGATTTGTTAAGAAACAAATAAAAAACTAGCTCTGGTAACCAAATTGATGTAAAAATGCTCGGTTTTAAACTGAACAAATCAACGGACTGTTATTTTGTTTTCTGTATTTATGTTGCAGCGGAATTACTGTATTTTTTTTGGTTTTTGTATGTGTTGGAACAAAAAAAATAAAAGATATGAATTAGCTAAGACAATCTCGCAAGATCACTCAACTAAGACTTGAATTAATCAAGTGATCTCGCAAGACAACTTGACCAACTCGTGTGTAAACTCTCAACCTCGCAAGATATCAAGCAAACACAAATTCAACCTCGCAAGGAAGAATGGTTATTATTTCCCTCTCGCAAGAAGTAAATAATAGAACTTAAAGCGCGCAAGCTATTAAGAACAAACAAGTAATAACTTGAATTCAATTCTCAATTGTATGAATAATTCTGATTACATAGCTTGGTATTTATACTACTAGTACTTACCTTAAACTAGCTAGATAGAAATTAGGAAATAATGGAAACACTATCTTATTATTAAATAAGATCACCACACTATTTTCTTCAAATTAATAAAACAGAAAAATAAGAATATAACACACATATACACGGTTCAGAAATCCGTGTTAGCTGCTGCCACTTGACGTTGCTTGGTCTACACGTCATTGACCACACGACATTGACTTGGTCAACACGTCATTGCTTGTGTCGTTGTCCTTCCTCCATGTTATCATGTTAACTTGATTTGAGCCCATTTTGAAACCTTCTGAAATGTGAGTTACATTTCGACTAATCAAGACTTCATTTTCATTTTCTTCTAGTGCTCCCGCATCAGATGTACTAATACTATTATAGACTTGTAGAGTCACTTTAATAGCAATCATGTTGAACTTGTTATTTCAGTCCATAAGTCTTGTTTCAGGCCATCTGAAATAAGACGGGTTAAATGTACCATTTTTTTTAATATAATGTAAACATCTAATGACAAAATGTTATAATTAAAGATGTCCCTTTTTACCTGAAAATAATGGTATCATTTTATCAGAAAATTATAATATTTTATTGTAAAGTGCCTACATTTAGTCCGTCTTATTTCAGATGGGAAATAGCCCGTTTGAAATAAGAATTTGCGTATTTCATCAAATACTTTGTGTATTCTTGATGCAATAAGTCTTGATTAATATGGACACTATTTGTACTAGGACTCGCTTAAAATTATAGGAGTAATAGAGGCTAATACAAGAATAAATGGGAGTAGATTGGTGGTTTGTACTGGTTGTGGAGAGTGGAAAATCTAGAGAAATATAATAATTGAATGAACAGATGACTTTAATATTATTGATAACAAGAGATGCTTATATACTATTTTCTAGGCAACAAGTGAGTGATTTGATATGTATTTGACCCGTCTTAAGCTTAAGACAAATAATGCCGTTTTAAATGAGACTTATGTTTTTGATGATACAAAAAGTTTCGTCCTTTGTAAGTATTATATATGTATATAATGGTTCGCTTGTAGTTGTGACATGTTAAACACGTGAAAAGGTTGATGTGTTTATTTGAAGACAATACGATGATCACCTAGGATGAAGATGGAACGAAAGACATTAGTGAAGAAGCTTAGTCTTATTTTAAAACTAAACTAGTTCAGGTGTCAGGTTTTGTCCGGATTTCGTGTTGAACACTTTTCAACTTCCTAATGTAAACTGTAACAACCCGAAAAGTACCCAATTTGCTTAAGCAATAGCTTATGGATACTTTTCAGTAGAACTTAAGTTTTTAATATAGGAATTTTTGTTCCGAGTCGTATTTCGAAATTCCGCGTTCGTATTTGGAATTTTTGAGAGATTTCATAAAAGACCGTTTTGGTCATCTGTTGACTTTTCTTGACTTTTAAACCGGCTTTGACTTTTCTTGACTTTTTTAAAGTCGTCATTGACTTTTTCT
>JAIUZE010019696.1:0-37217 GCA_022085475.1 Heliosperma pusillum
TCGAAAGATATTCTCTCGCTGTAAGTAAGTTGTTTCCTCATCTCACTAAAGTGTCAATTCAAATCGAAAGATATTAATACCTAAGTATCCAATCCTTCCTCTACCCAGGAATTTCTTTTTCTGTCTCGGGCGCCCCTAGTAGGGGATTGTTGGAAGTTAAGGGCTTTTAAGCCTTTGAGTTTTTTCCTTACCATCCCACATAGGAGAGGAAAGGAAGTGTGTATGTGTTTATATACACACTTCTTCCCTTACTTATCACTAGTGGGTAAAGGGGGTCTTTTGTATAGACTCTGTGAGGTGCTTAATTCAGCTCGCACACGCGCGCGTGCCCGTGCCCGAGCCCGGCCCGGTTCCGGATCCGGGATCCGGGATCCGGGATTTGGCAATCGCCTGCGGCGGGCTATGCCTATCTTTTTGGGCCTGAGACGAGTGAGTAAGAGTAAGTCTGTTTTGTTTTGTAAAACAGACTGTTGATTTAGTCAGTCAAAGTGACTGTTAGTGCCTGATTTTCAGGAGCACTAACAGGTCCACCCTCTGACTGCTACTGCTGCTGTTTATGTGGAGTAGGGTTTGCTGGAGTTGCTGTATTTACCTTCTGCTCTCCAAATCACAACAACAATCAATATCTTCTCTCACATTCTCACTCAATTCTCTCTTCCGTTCTAATATTTTCTGGGTATAGTTTTATTATCGTTCCAAGTCTCACATTTCCGAGTGGGCGGAGCTGCGTGGAGACTGTAGTGTTATCCTTGGGGAACTACCTGTACTAGCTGATCGCCACCACGGTCGTACCGGAGAAATAGTTTTCAAGGCAGTGGCTTCTTACCACGGCACTACTACTTAAGTCGGTATATCTAACCTCTGTTTTTATTGTTACGGCATTTCTCGTCTTACAAGAGCTTGTAAGTTGATGTTTCCGTCGCGATCATTTGTTTACCTTTCCTTTTGACACAAAGATTAAGGTGAAGGGAGGGGACCATTTGTGAGTAGCGGCATTAGATGACAAATGGACAATAGTTACATTGGGAGATCAAATTTCCCATAGAAAACCTTACTAATATAGAAAGGTAAACAAATGAATGAGACGCCCTTACAATGGAAATTGTAAACAAATGACTGGGACGAAGGGAGTACTAGATATTGGGAAGGAACATTGTTACACTTAAATAAGTAAAATAACTAGGGGGAATATTGGATGCATGCTTACCATTTTTTCGTACTAAATTTAGAAATGAGACAATTAATAATTTAAGAAAAATCAAATGTGAAAAGGGGATAATATAAATGGGATGGAGTGAGTACTACTATATGAGATGAGAAAGTAGCAATCGAAATCGACTAATAAAGTAAAAAGTGGAAAATATAAGTGGGATGGATCGAGTACTAAAAATGAATGCTAAAGTTCTAGATCAGCTTCGAGGTTTTACATCAGCAAATCTTAGCAGGATATATATGTGCTGTGTGCAAGGTCAAGGTCATGTGTGTAACAATGATTGGAAGGTTGTTAAGCAAAGTTATGATCAGTGTTCTTTGTGTTGCTTATTGAATGCAGATGTCGGTCTGACCGGGACAAAATTAGGGTGTGGTGAAGGAGGTTGCGGTGCTTGTACTGTCATGGTCTCTTACTTTGATCAACGGCGTAAGAGCTGTGTGTGAGTCTTTGTGTTACCAGATTATTTTCACATTTGCCTTTAACTTTTTGGCTTAATATGCTCATATAGTCATATAGATATGGTAACATCATCCATTTTTGTCAGCTATAGAGTATTGCCTTTGGAATATCTCTTGGGTAGTAGTGATTGGAATCACGTTAATCATCACATCTTTTTGGGAGTTCCTTAAAGTGGAGATCTGTATAATTCAAATTTAAGCTTTTTTATATCGGATTTTCTAACGTGTGCCCTAAGGGCACATGTTAATAAGTTAATTGGGGAAAGATTCAAAAGATATTCTCATTAGTTATGGTAAAAGTGAGTTTATACTTGGATTTCTGATGAGAATATCTTTTGAATCTTTCCCCAATTAACTTATCAACATGTGCCCTTAGGGCACATGTTAGAAAAACCGTTTAGTAGTATTTTCTAGTGAGTTAAAACCTGCAAATATTTGGTAGTATCAAATAGCATACAAACATGTGCCCTTAGGGGTTAGAACGGGGGAGGCAGATAAGGAGTTTTGTATCTATCCAGGTGTTGACATGTTGTCACTTCTTTCTTATACTTTGACATAATTTCACCCTATTCAACTGAGTTTAGCTTTCAGTTCATGGTGTGGGCCAAGCATCATTTGCTTTTTTGAATGACCAATCAAAATGAAATGTCAGTTTAACTTTCCAATAACACTTTTTTACCAGGCATTACGCGGTCAATGCATGCTTGGCTCCACTATATTCCGTTGAAGGGATGCATGTAATCACAGTAGAAGGCATTGGAAACCGAAAAATCGGATTGCATCCAGTTCAGGTATGGTATCCTGCCTTTCTTCTATTATGCCACTGAAGATTGTGCAAACTGCCTTAGATAGTAACTGAGGAGTGAGGAGTGGTGGTTAGGGGGTCATATAACTATCATTTCTGTAAGCTGCAATATTGTTGAAGTCATTGTTTGACGCGTCAGTGTGGTGAAATTAATTAACTTGACATCATTGTCGACCTTTTAAGCTGTAATCCTTTCTGAAACTTACTAGTGCATTTGCTATCCATCTGTTACTGGGTTTTTGTTCCAGTAAAAGAAACTGATGATGAGAATATGAATATGCATCTAGTGGAGTAGGTGCATAAGAGCTAACCAGTAAGCTCTTGATTGAGGAAAATTGTGTGCTAATCATGTTTCCTAATAGTGGCTCCTTGTCAATTCACTAATAGTAAAAAAGAAGAGATATTTATAGATCTTATATACTACCTTTGCAGGAATTATTGGCGAACTCACATGGCTCACAATGCGGATTTTGTACTCCTGGTTTTGTCATGTCCATGTATGCTTTACTAAGATCTAGTAAAAATTCTCCAACGGAAGAGCAAATCGAAGAAAGTCTGGCAGGGAACTTATGCAGATGCACAGGCTATCGGCCAATTATGGATGCCTTCAGGGTCTTTGCAAAGACTGATGACATGATATATACTGGCAGAACTTTGGGTAGCCATCGAGATAATGAGTTCATTTGTCCATCGACCGGTAAACCTTGTTCGTGTGGACCAAAACCTGGTCGATCAGCTGACAGTATGAAGCAAAGCGCAGTTTGCAGTGAAACTTACAAACAACTGTCTTACAATGTCATAGATGGAAGTAAATACAAAGATAAAGAGCTTATATTTCCTCCTGAATTATTACTGAAGAAAGCTTCTTTTTTAAAGTTGAGTGGTTCCCATGGACTTACGTGGTATAGGCCGCTGAATATTCAACATGTTTTAGAGTTAAAAACCAGATATCCAGGAGCAAAGTTAGTGATTGGCAACACTGAGGTCGGAATTGAAATGAGGCTGAAGAAATTACAGTACAATGTTCTTATATCAGTTGCACAAGTGCCTGAGCTAAATATACTAACTGTGAAAGATGATGGATTGGAGATAGGGGCGGCTGTGAGACTATCTGAGCTGGCTAGTGTTCTGAGAACGGTTTCCAAAGAGCGTGCTGCTCATGAAATTTCATCTTGTACTGCAATTATGGAGCAAATAAAGTGGTTTGCAGGGACTCAAATAAAAAACGTTGCATCTGTTGGCGGGAATATCTGCACGGCTAGCCCAATATCAGATTTGAATCCCCTTTGGATGGCTACTAGAGCAAAGTTTCAGATCATTGATAGCAAGGGAAACATTAGAACAGTTTTGGCAGAAAACTTTTTCCTGGGTTATCGTAAGATTGATTTGGCTATTGATGAGATTTTACTATCAATACATTTACCATGGACCAGGCCGTATGAATATGTAAAAGAGTTTAAGCAGGCTCATCGAAGAGATGATGACATTGCATTAGTAAATGCTGGGATGCGTGTTCATCTTGAGAAAAGGGATGAAGAATGGTTAGTAGCAGATGCATCGTTTGCTTATGGTGGGGTTGCTGCTGTCTCTTTTTCTGCATCCAAAACAAGAGATTTTGTCATTGGGAAGAGTTGGAATAGGAAACTGCTCGACGACGCCTTGAAAATTTTGGAAGAGGATGTCGTACTAAAGGAAGATGCACCTGGTGGGATGGTGGAGTTCAGGAGATCTTTGACATTAAGTTTTTTCTTCAAATATTTCCTTTTGGTATGTGAAACTTTGGATGTGAAGTCCGTTCCATCGTCCGACATTTCTGCATTAAGGCCATTCAAAAAATCATCTGTTTATGGAAGTCAGGATTACGAGATTGTAAAACAGGGAACGGCTGTGGGATCTCCCGAGGTTCATCAGTCAGCTACACTTCAGGTTTGTAACAGTTGCCTGCTTCAAAATTTCCTTTGCTTCATGGAATACTGTTTTTGTATTTTCTTTGTGGCGGAGAGGGTTTAGTCGTTTGAGCAATCAGAAGAACCCATCGATATAAATTCACTGCCTGAATTGGGGACCTATGGGATCAAGAGAGGAACTGAGGCACAAGTAGTCACTAAATTCCTATATGTTGCACCCCTTTCAAAAGTTGTTACCACTCCATTATATACAGTTATCGTAGCCTTCAGGGTTTTTTTTTTCTTTTTTTGTAATCAGGTTACAAGTAGTCATTATATTCCTCTACTTTGTAGTTTGTACCTCCTCCAAATGATACCACTTTGTTATATACAGTTACCCTAGACTTATTCTTCATAATCAGGTCACGGGTGAAGCAGAATACGCTGATGACTTGCCCATGCCCCTCAATTGCTTACACGCAGCTCTGGTTTTGAGTCGAAAGCCTCATGCACGTATAGTCTCAATCAATGATTCTGCTGCGAAGTCTTCACCTGGGTTTGGTGGCATATTTTTTTCTAAAGACGTCCCTGGAGATAACCATATTGGACCAGTTTTTACTGATGAAGAACTTTTTGCTTCAGAGTTAGTAACTTGTGTGGGTCAGGTATGAAAAACATTACAATGTAATAAAGTACATCTCATTTTGAAAAAGACCTAATGATCGTCAATGAGCAGGTCATTGGTATAGTGGTCGCTGATACCCACGAAAACGCGAAACTAGCGGCTAGAAGAGTGCATGTTGAGTATGAAGAGCTGCCTCCTATACTATCTATAGAGGAAGCAGTCAGATGTAAAAGTTTTCATCCTCATTCAGAGAAGCATTTGAAGAAAGGTGACGTTGAACTCTGCTTTCAGTCAGGCGAGTGTGACCGGGTCATAGAAGGAGTAGTTAATATTGGTGGTCAAGAGCACTTTTATTTGGAGCCAAATAGCAGTTTAGTCTGGACCATGGATGGTGGTAATGAGGTCCATATGATATCGTCAACTCAGGTAAGTACTGATGAACGATTGTTGTGACATATATCTACTTTCCAATGACTTCGACGGCATATATTTGACTTAACTCACCGAATTATAAAACTGTGTATTTTTTATTGTTTACTGACAAGGCACCTGACAATGTTTCAGTTTGTTGTGTCTTGGGTTCATATAAAATTCTGTTCTGTTGATGATTTCTGTACAGGCACCACAGAAGCACCAGAAATATGTCTGTCATGTTCTTGGTCTTCCTATGTCAAAAGTAGTCTGCAAAATAAAAAGAATTGGTGGGGGATTTGGTGGCAAAGAGACCAGATCTGCTTTTATTGCTGCTGCAGCTGCGGTTCCCTCTTATCTATTAAACCAGCCTGTTAAAATCGTCTTAGATCGAGATGTTGACATGATGATTACTGGACAGCGTCATAGCTTTCTTGGGAAGTATAAAGTATGGTTTACTTCCTTGGTTGGATTGTTTTTTTCACCATCCCCAAGCAAGAGTCACACTAACTAGGTCACCATCCATTTTTAATCTTAATCACCCCATAACTATTGTGACCCATTTACAGCCTCCCAAGCAGAAAGTCATGACTAGGTCACCAATCCAATCATTTTTCACTTTCCAACCTTTTCAATCATTTAATTTCCCACATTCTCTATCCTACTCAAACCAAACAACCAATCAGAAAATGCCACCTACAAGGTCACCAAGGTCATGGGGTGACCTCCTTAAGGTCATGGGATGACCTCCTAGAGGTCATGGGTCACCAAAGGTCATGCTAATTATGGTGTTAATTTGTGTTTAAAGTGACTCAACAAGGTCATGACCTCCCTCATGACCTTGCTTGGGGATGGTTTTAGGGTTTTATGCTGTGGCTGAAGATTATATTGACAGCCACATCTTTGACTAAGAATGTGCTATAGCCGTACAAGAATGGTTAATTTCTCTTACACAGTTTTTTGATCTATCCACTTCCTTCATCCCCTCAGTTAGGCCCTCACCGATCATCATGACTTCGTATTGAGAAGCCACTGGTCCTCTCTCGCGTTAAACTTGTAGTACTCCCTCCTTTTCTATATATATGTTCCTCTCATTTACCCTTTTGGAGGGAAACATTTTAACATTTTAAAACTTTGACCATGTATCAAGTATAGATTATATTATTTTATCATATGATTTTTACATAGTTACATTAGTTATAAAAAAAATCTTCCATAAAAAAATATTTTGAACCAGTAATTATAATATATAAGCGGGTAAAATGACGGTCAAAGTGTCGTTCAGGAGACTGTGTATAAAGTAAATGGGAGGAACATAAGAAAAAGGAGGTAGTGTCTCGTAAACCCAGATAGAGCCGCTTTGACTGATTAAGTTCTTTTTTTTTTGGTTTGGTTCAGTCAAGCTTCCTAGCACGATACATCATCAAAACCTACATTGCCTTGTGGAACTATATAACGCGAGTTTACAAACTGTAATTCTTGACGTGAATATGCATTTAAAATCAGCTCAAATTGATTTGATACAATTGAATACAGGTAGGGTTTACAAATGAAGGAAAGGTGCTAGCTCTTGATCTTGAGATATACAATAATGCGGGGAACTCACATGATCTCTCTCTTGCCATCCTCGAACGCGCGATGTTTCATTCAGATAATGTTTATGAGATACCAAATGTCCGGATAAATGGGAATGTTTGCTTCACTAATTTTCCTAGCAACACTGCGTTTCGTGGTTTTGGTGGCCCACAAGGAATGCTCATTACTGAAAATTGGATACACAGGATTGCCATGGAGCTAAAGAAAAGTCCAGAGGAGATCAAGGTAAGATTACAGTCATGAATTTTATATTTACTGCATGTTATCTTGATTGTTGTATCATTAGTTCTGATGATATGCTTAAGTTTCATATGTATAATTTTGCTCTATTTAACTCTGTGATGTTGACCTCCCAAATTTTCTGATCTCAGGAGGTTACATGTGAATCTGTGTGATGAATGTTGAATGTATGTTCTGAATTCGATGCCGTTTTTGTGATCACAGGAAATGAACTTCCAACAAGAAGGTTCGATGCTGCACTATGGCCAAATGGTTGATCACTGTACCTTGCCACTGGTGTGGAAGCAACTGAAAATATCGTGTGAGTTTACAAGGGCACGTGCTGAGGTTGATCAGTTCAATTCTCAGAGTCGATGGAAAAAACGTGGACTGGCTATGGTTCCCACAAAGTTTGGAATATCCTTTACAACCAAGTTTTTGAATCAGGTAACTTAGTATATAGGCTATATTAGACAGATATTCTGCCAGTTTCTTTTTTTTCTTTTCCTCCTTTATACAGAAATATTTAGCACTTCAATATAGCTGTTAGATTTTTTCGTGGAGTGTGTTTCTTCATATGTTAGGCTAGACAGGGCTCTTCCTCTTAATTCATATTGAAATAGTTTTTTACTGCCATGGTTACAGGCAGGTGCGCTTGTCCAGGTATATACTGACGGCACTGTTTTAGTTACTCATGGGGGTGTTGAGATGGGACAAGGTTTACACACCAAAGTTGCTCAGATTGCCGCTTCTGCTTTTGACATTCCTCTCACCTCTGTGTTCATATCCGAGACTAGTACAGATAAGGTAACACCGGAAGATAAAATATGGCCTCATTCATACTCCATTTTCTGTCAACACGCAAAGAATATACTCCCTCTATCCCATTTCTACTGTCCCCATTTGACATTATTAGTCAAATGTTGTCAGTTTTGACCTATATTTTCTCCTAATATATGTTAGCTGCAACCTTCTTAGAATGATAAATTGAAAATAATTGCTTTGATATATCAAACCTGACGAATTAACATTATATCTACATTATATTGAAATGAATGATCTAAAGTGACATCGAGCGACCGAAGTCAAATGAGGCCAGTTTATACGAGACGGAGAGAGTATTGCAGTAATGCTGGGGGAGTTGATCATTGACTTATTTTATGATGGGTTCATTTGTTGCCGAATAGGTACCTAATGCTTCACCAACAGCCGCATCAGCAAGTTCTGATATGTATGGTGCTGCAGTTTTGGATGCTTGTGAGCAAATAAAAGCAAGGATGGAGCCTATTACTTCTAAGAAAAGCTATAGCTCATTTGCAGCGGTATAAGCGATATAATATTTTTTATATGAATGCTGTCTGTTGTGTAATCTATTGTTTGACAATTGACATGCTTTTATTTGACTTCAGTTGGCATATGCATGTTATCTGGAGAGAATTGACCTATCTGCTCATGGATTTCATGCCACGCCTGACATTGGCTTTGATTGGAAGACTGGTAGTGGGATTCCTTTCAGGTACTTCACCTATGGTGCTGCTTTTGCTGAGGTTGAGATCGACACGTTGACTGGAGATTTCCATACAAGAGATGCTAATATCATCTTGGATCTTGGATATTCTCTCAACCCAGCTATCGACATTGGTCAGGTAACATAACCTCCCAGAATCCATAACCTCTTAACCCAGCTAAGGAGTATTACCTAACACGTAAAATCGTTATTGGTTATCATCATTATAACATTTTAAGTAGTGTGTATAGTGCTACTGTTTTTAGTGTGTCTTTTCATTTTCAAGTTAGAATATTTAAGAACACCTGATTTTTCACTTCTCATGTTTATCGCAGATCGAAGGAGCGTTCATACAGGGGTTGGGATGGGTTGCTCTAGAGGAGCTCAAATGGGGAGATGCAGCTCACAAGTGGATACCTCCTGGTTTCTTGTATACATGTGGACCTGGGACTTACAAGATTCCATCAATGAATGACGTCCCTCTAAAATTCAACGTATCTCTTTTGAAGGTTAGTTCAGCTTGTAATTCTCATACAAAGTCAGTTCGTAATGCTTAATGTCTAGATGTACATTGTAGTCTCTAAACATTTTGCATTGCTTTAAACATTTTTAGGATGCAGATATTTTTGCTTTTATCACAGCCTTTGATGTGCTATGAACTCAGTTACTCTCTGGATACAAGTGTAGGAGGCACTGGGGAATGGGATGAAGGAAGGGGGAATGAAGCAATAACTTTTTTTAGGAAGAATTTCACTTTATTTTGTAGACAGGAAAATGATTCCTTCCATTTTTCTTCAACCCAAAATTAGTAACGGAATAATGGAAATTAGCCTCCCTCTCCTTCCAACGAAATCTCCATCTAAGCGAGGCATTAGTAACACAAAAGTATAGCTGTCGATCATTAGGGCACCCACCAAATTATAATGTTTTTCAATTTGGTTTGCAGGGAGCTCCAAATGTTAAGGCTATACATTCTTCTAAAGCAGTTGGTGAACCTCCATTTTTTCTAGCATCGTCCGTGTTTTTTGCAATCAAGGATGCTATAGCAGCTGCTAGAGCTGAAGCAGGTCACACCGACTGGTTCCCTCTCGACAGTCCTGCGACTCCTGAAAGAATTCGAATGGCTTGTATTGATGAAATCACCTCAAGATTTGTTGATTCACAATTCCGACCTAAGCTCAGTGTGTGACCGCCAAAAGCATGTTACCTGAGATGTTCAGCTAGCTGCATAACTTTGTAGCCTCCTTGATTAATCACCACTTGGACGCTCAATGTCTCATGCTGTGGCGGAACATAAAACAAAAATTAAAGGGGGCCAAGGTTAGAACCCTTCACCACACTTTTGATTAGTCACCTCTCAATCATCGAGTTAAGGACGGCTGGTTAATATTTTATGTACTAAAATTGTCCATGTATACGAACAGGAAGCCAGCGGCAGAGGACGGGCCTATGCTTGAAGAAATTGGTCAATGATTCGATCATTGTGGGTTTGTGACGAGAAATATTTCTATCAGGCTTATGTACTTCATACGGAACACACTTCATAAAATGGAGATGTGATAATCGGTTTACTTTATTTGAATGTCTCTTTAATAGTATATATTTTACACATGGACGCAACGACGGTTCCAACCAATTGTGTATACAAGTTATTATGTTTTAAACCCGATTTTATGGACTGTAAAAGACTTTGCACTCAGCAGTCATCACTTTATTATGAACCCAAAATTTGTATCTGTAACAATAATTTTGCGTTAAGTCTGCAAAAGTAGAGAAAACACAAAAGAATGCAACAAAGTAAATTTTTATTAATTTGAATG
Source organism: Heliosperma pusillum (assembly GCA_022085475.1). Classification (NCBI taxonomy): domain Eukaryota; kingdom Viridiplantae; phylum Streptophyta; class Magnoliopsida; order Caryophyllales; family Caryophyllaceae; genus Heliosperma; species Heliosperma pusillum. Next base: position 10,541 of record JAIUZE010019696.1, read on the forward strand.
ATTTTTGGTACAATTTCTAATGTAATCCGCTGATTCGATCTCCACTAGATTTGAATAACGATGTTTGAAGGAGGGTCTCGATGACTTTAATTCTCCTTTGACGAGATTTTATTTCCTTCACCTTTGACTGCACGATTTTGAGTACTTGACGTCGAGATTTGAAGGGATGATCGACTTGATGGAGGAGGGTCACTTATCTTGATCTCCGTAGACGATTTGATCTAATGGAGGGTCGTTGGACTTGCTCTACTTTGACGATTTGATTTAATGGAGGGTCGTTGGACTTGCTCTCCTTTGATGATTTAGTTTGGTGAAAGAAAGTCTTTAGACTTGATTTATTTCAATAGTTTGGCTTAGCTTCTTGGTAACGATGACGATGACACGAGATTTGAAGTATTTGAATCTTCGATGTCGATCCTTGGAGACGATGGCTTGCATTCTACTTAGGTGGAACCTTTGTAGAGAGAATTTATGAGATTTGTACCTTTTAGCTTTTCTCTCCTCCCTTTTCCCTTCCCCTTTGTAAATGAAGATTAGCCCTTGTATTTATAGATAAGAGCTTCTTAAACCTTAGTATTTAGTGGGTTTGGACTTGGTAGTCACTTCAGCTCATTTGAGTATTTTGGCCTATTTAGGCGAACTTGACCCGTTTAGTGAATTTGACCCATTTATCGGATTTTGTCACTTTAGAAATCGAGCCGGACTGAAATAACTAAAATGGACTAATTTAATTTAATTTCGTCCAAATTAATTATATAAGTTCAGTTTGCCTTTCACGGGTCAACATTTTGATTTTTGACTTCCGACGTGACACTTAGACAAATTTTACGTGCCTACAGTAACCTATATAGGCTACTATTAACTGACCAAATAAGTAGCCTAGAGGACAAAATAATGAAATGCAGGCATGTTGAAATTTAGATGGAGTTGTCTTCTCATGTTCCTATCAATCTATCAGGTCTAAAGTGCAAACTTGAGGTAAAATCTGCACGTCAAAACAATAAAACAGACATATTTTACTGGTAGATCCTAGCACAGTGAACTTTTCTACATGTCGTCTCACTAAAGACGATTATCTGTCATAAGCGGAAGACGATAGTGTCCCTTTCACAATATGCAAATGGAAGGGCAAGTGTGGAGATTCACTTGCATATTGTGAGAGGGACACTATCCGTCTTCAGCTTGTAACGGATAGTACCCGTCTTCAACGAGAATTTGTGATTTTTCTAAACTGATTCCTTCCATATATACTTAAATACAACAAAACTTTAAAAAGAAAAAAAAAAGATACTAGCATAAATAGCTACCGATAACTTGTAATTGGATGAAAGCGGATTCTCTAACCCTAAAGTTTTATGCTCTATTTTGTATTCAACTATCTTATCTTTTGGGTACTCCTAAATACACTCCCAAATGTATTTGATCACATATTTTCTTTGCATATGGACAAAATAAGTAGACTATACAACTAGTTACATCGTGGTAATATAAATTTGGAGCTTTATAATAAAGAAATTGAGCTTACATGTACATTTCACGAGTTTTAGTGAAAAGAATCTTAGCGGCTTTATATAAATTTTAGTCAAAATATTATAATGAAACTAAAAACCATACATATAAGCTAAATTAGATTTTACTCTTGACACCTACAAAATTAAAATGTAACGTAATAATTTTAATAGCTCGAAAAGATTGCATATAAGCTCAATTAGAATTGTATTGGATGTATCATGCTCTTATTTGTGCATTAACCATAGAGGTAGTGGTAAACTGGTAATAGGCCCCGCCTTTAGATGGACCAAAGTGGAATATGTATGAATTATGTTAGATTTGTGCATTGAATCGGTTAGTCGCCGCTTCGAACGACTGTGGCGGATGTTTTCACTCATGCCTATTACTATTAGTTTGTTTGGGTTAGGATTCTAATTTGGGCTTATTTTTGGTTTTCTGTATTATGTATTAGAGAGTATTATATAACTTTCTTATTCTCGTCATAGCAGTTATGCATATCATAATATTTTGAATCTGAATCTGAAACTCTATAAACTCCTTAACATTGATAAAACTTTCCTCCATTCTGTCTTGTGCACATAGCTAACACACCGGTAGTAAACCACGTAAATCTGGTTATTACTTTCTTTATTTTTCTTTTTTTCGCATATGTTATAACAAATTAAGTGAATGGAGGAAATAATGGTTTGTTCTATTTCATTTTTGGTGAAAGAACAACTCGAAATAATAATTCGTGTAACATAGTTATTTTTAATATGTGCAAATGTGCAATTAAGTTACAAGATTACACTTAATTTTGCCTACTTTATTCCCTTTAGTTTAAATCATAAGGAGGTTGTATTCATCATCATATCATATACTCCCTCCTAGTCACTCATTTCTTCCCCTTTTCCTTTTACACAAAAATTAAGGAAATGAATTTGGACCACACAAAACACACTACCCCACATACAAATGAATTTAGACCACACAAAATACACAACCCCACATCCAAAAAGGGAAAGAGGGAAGAAAACCCGACTTACCCAATAAGGAAAGAGGGAAGAAATGACCGACTAGGAGGGAGTAGCATTCTAACAACATGCAAATAGAATTATAAATTTATATACATCCGATTGTACAACTAACCCATTTAAGGCCCAATCTAATCTAATAAGTTTAAAAATAAGAAAATCTAAGGTCTCGTTTGGTTACCACATACAAAACGTAAGAAAATAAAAATCTCATGATTTAGAAAAATGAGAGATGTTTGTTTACCCAAAATCAATTGGGATTTTCCTTTTTCCATAAATTGCCAACTTCTCCATAATTGAGGAGTTTAATTACCTACCCCCTAGGTAGTTGGAAACTCCAGTGGCAATCTAATTCCCGGATACCAACCAAACGTGTTTTGGTCAATTCACATGATTTGTCCAATTCACGTGTTTTGTAAAATCGTGGGAATTTAATTCCTGTATGGCAACTAAACGAGGCCTAAATATCTCAAACTTCATTGTCAAACGACAATTATTCTATCATTAGTGTAGTTCCCGAGCTAATGCACAGTTTTATTATCCTACTACTTTTTTTAAGGCCCAATTATTCTAGTACTTTTTTTAAGATGAAAAATGGAAAACAATGAAGGTTCAGATGTTGAATAGTTTTTTTTTGGCAGCAGTAAACGATAAAATATGTTACATTCCCAACGCACTTGCAGCTAGGCTATATGTGCTAGCTTGTTTAAATTGCATGGGATGAAACTAAAGCAGATACAATGAAAGAAAGGGAGCATGAAATCTATGTCTGAAATAATGTGTGCGTTCTTCTGATGGGTTTGCTCAACTTTAGCAATTTGAAGGAGAACCTGCAAGCAGTCAGATTGCACATGGAAATGCATGATTTTTTCATTGTGAGCCCATTTTATAACCTCGCAAATACCGACTGCTTCTGCTTGAGAAGCACTTTCAGCGAAACATCTTGTATACCTATTTCCCCTGTGCATCATAAACTACCCCTCCTATAGAAGCTTGTAGAGTTGAAATCTAACTCGCATCAACTTTTGCCTTGACTACCGGTAATTTCCAAAACCTTTTATCATATAGAAAGGGTAGTAGTTCCTAATCTTGTCCTTCATCTTCTCTTCGTCATGTATTTCACAACTTATTGATTTGAACCCGGACGTTTTCCATATATCTTTTGAATTTGCCTCCCCTTCTTGAATACCAAAATGGAGTTGAGGTGAAAAGACTGCGTTTTGGAAGATAATCCTATTCCGAGTAATCTATATGCTCCATAAGATAGATATGGAAATGATATTTGTAGTAAGACTATTATCCCTTGAAGATAAGTAACCCCACCAATTAATAATCCAACAGTCTAGTAAAACATGGACATCATTTCCTGCGCAGATCCCTAAAGGGGACGCGACCCATATCCTTTTGATTACCTCGCACTCCCAGAATAAATGAGAGATGGATTCAGTGGTTCCAGAGCAGTTACATAAAGGACCGATTGGGTCAATTTGAATGTGTCGTTTATGAATTCTTCCTTAATAGGTAGCGATTGTGCCAAGATTTTCCAAAGCAGGACTCTCCCATGTATGGGGTAGAGGTAAGAACCAAAGTTTTTTTCCAACATAAGTCTTTGGCAATGGAGCTAATCCTATTTATATCTTTGTTGGACCCCTTTTTGTCTAGATAAAGGTTTAGTGCGTAAGCATAACCACTCTTGACAGAATAGTTACCATACGGCATTGGTGTCCATAAAATAGCATCCTGTGTTACAGAGAGTCAGATTTGAATAACACTTATTTTCCTAGCCCATTCATCCTCGAAAATCTCGTATATAAGATCATAGTTCCATTTCATCGTCGGCAGAGTTAAGTCTTTAATTGTTTTTTGAAGTAATTAGGGTGATGGAGGGAAGCCTAAACTTGTTATGTTGCTCGGTGCCGATCCGTTGATCCATCTCAAATTCCATATATTGAGATTTGATTGAGGTCCAATTTGCCAGCTCAGGTTTGGCATGAGAAGATTTAATCCGTAGATGTTGAATAGTAGAGGAATCGTTATTTGAGAGATTTAAGTTTTTTTTTTTCCTTCTTCAAACATACTTCATTTTTGAATACAAGACTCGAAGTAAATACACTTTTTAACTCAGATGAAATTTCGATCTAGAAAGAGTCTTATATACAGTTCTAATTAAACCATGCTAAATTGCTTTGATTCGATAATCCGGTCCATTCCCTAATCCGTCGAGATTTGATCTAATGACTCGAACTTCTCTCACAAGTCATAACCCAAATTGGCCGGACCAATATGACCCGCCGTAAATTACCGAGGCTCAAAACAATCCAACTCAACTTGCTAACCGACCGACTAAATCAGGTTAAGTTGACTAAAATTCAAAGAAACATAAATAACCCGACATAAACTGATCTAACCCATACCCAACTTACTTGACCCACTTACCAAATTTAACTCTTAATAATGACAAATTTCTTTACTCATACAGTCGGATCCTTATTATTTAAAAATATTACTCTCCAATTTTCTAATACAATTAAAACAAAACTAAATGACACGTGAATCTTTCTCTTTTCCACTCTACATGAACACTTGCAAACATATCAAGAAGATACGGAATTGAGTTGGGTGGACATCCACAAATATGGTTCACGATACAAAATCAATTTAAAAATGGTAAAATATAATCCAAGCATGGCAACATATTGCGCATCAGTCCCCATCCATATCACTCCAATATTTCCCAGACCTTCTGCCCTTTTCAACCTTCATTCACAGTCTAGTCATACAAAACACCGATATCGACCTTCTCTTTTCAACATTTCGTGTCCTTTCCTCCTCTAAACTACTAAAATTTACCGTCTAAAAAATAGTTATCGACTTTCTCTTTCGTACCTTGTCCGACCTTTTCTCTCTTAAACTACTAATAAACAATTATTAATTTTACTACTTACTTATATTTCTCTCTTCTATTATAAAAGATAGTCGAGAAAAATATTAAAGGGATTTTCTCATATTAATCCCCCAAATTTTTTAAAACTTTGACTAGACATAACACTTTTTAGAAAAAAAAATAGTAATTTTATTTCAAATTGACCGTCTTTACGAGATTTTCGGTTTGAAAAAAAAAATCGTTGTTTTCTTAATTCGTAGTCGGGAGATATGGTCAGTCAAAATTTTTTTACGAAATAAACTTTGACTGATGAAAACTCCTAGTTACAATGTTTGAACACAGTGATTTTTTTCCTTTTTTAAACTAACCGTCTTTACGAGATCTTTTGTTTAAAAAAAAATTGAGATTTTCAGATCTCATAACCACAAATTATGACTAGTCAAAGTTTTTTCTTAAGTCGGTTCATGCCATGTTGGTCATACTCAAACCAAGCTTTAGCCATTTCACCAGCTTGTGATAAAATAAAAGCTCGCGCATTATGAGGTCGATCATTTCGTTGGAAAATGCTATTACAGCGCCATTTCCACAACCACCAACAAGTAATTGCAAAAACAGTATTCCAAGCTACGCCTTGAAATTTGGTGTTGACCTGCGAAAGATTTTGCTTCAGCCATATGTAGAAATTACTAACATAGAATTTACTATTATCACTTCCAACCAAGAGTTGATCCCATATGCTAGTAGCCCTAGAACACTCGAGTAAAACATGGCGGACATCTTCATTTGGGCACGAACAAAATTGACATCCCGCATCAGATGTCATTCCCCTTTTCATTCGTTGCTCATTAGTCGCTAACTTGCCAAGAACTGCACGCCATAGAAAAAGACGAATGCGCTGTGAAGTTTTCAGTTTCCATATAACATCCCAAGGGAAGTTCAGGCCACTGGAATCATAATGGGAGAGAAGGTTGTAAGCCGATGCAGCCGAAAAGGACCCTGAGGGGGTCCCACACCATATCAACTTGTTCTCTTCATCACTATCCACAAGCACTGGTATACCTGCAATTTTCAAAATCAAAGCATAAGGCAACTTATTATCAAAAAGAGACCAGTTCCACGTACCATTAGGTAACAACATGTCGGTGATTCTCAAATGAATCTCCATATCCGATACCACCGAAGTTGCCAATTTAACTAGGGGAGTTGCATCCACCCAACAATCAGTCCAAAAACGCACACGCTTGCCATTACCAACGGCCCATCGAGTACCCTTTTCAAGAACATCCAGCCCACGATAAATGCTTCTGCCTACACAAGATGTACTAGGTTTTCGAAGTCCTTCCAGCGGGTCATTGCTCTTAAAGTACTTGTTCTTAACAACTTTGACCCATAAAGCATCATCACCATTAACAAGTTTCCAACTCAACTTTGCAAATAATGGTAAGATGGCAACCCCCTTTACTCGATACATTGAAACTGAACGTTGACGGATGCTCAAAGGGAAATCCTGGTTTAGCTGGCGCTGGTGGTTTATGCCGAAACAACAATGGAGATTGGGTTTTTGGCTTTGTTTTAAACCTTGGTTATGCTACAGTGACTTTGGCCGAGCTTCGCGGATTATGGGTTGGCCTTAAATTGGCAAGAAATCTCGGAGTAAGACAACTCATGGTGGAGTCAGATTCAAAGACAGTGGTAAACCTTGTTAATGGTGATACAGAAGACAACCGTACTTATGGGGCTCTTATCAACGATTGCAAGCGATTACTAGCTGAGGGTGAAGAGTATGTTCTACGTCATGTGTATAGGGAAGCAAATGTTTGTGCTGATAAGTTGTCAAATCTGGCACTTGGTTTTCCTCTCGGTGCCCATGAGCTTCGTGCTCCTCCACACGGGGTTCAACTTTTAATGATCCATGATGCACAAGGCTACAGTGTAGCTCGATCTATAGCTATGTGATTCGGCTTCGGCCTCCCTTTATTCATCAAAAAAAAAAAAAAGTTTTTTCTTAAGAAAAGAAATATCATTCAAAAAAATTAAATAATTGAGGGGTTACATATAAAAAACTCTCAATATTAAAATAAGTAAGTCTCATTAAAGATGGGTATATCCGTCTTTAATGAAGACGAGTCAAATTCTCTTACAAGGAGAAGTGAGAGCACAAGTGGGGAATTAAATGGATCCCCATTTACCCTCTCACTTGCCTCGTAAAAGAAAATTCGACCCGTTTTCATTGAAGACGAATATACGTTGCCTTTAATGAGAATTTGTGTATTAAAATATGAAAGTTGTTAACAAAACTTGCTTTAACAACATTGCACATTTAGTCATTTATACACAACACCCCATTATTCTTAGAAGATGTCATGTACTTCTAACATGCATGTCTCCCTAAAACTTCTTCTAATGCTATTATTCTAACATCTCCCTCAATTTCTTAGTTTTCTACTACACAATTTCTTTAAAAAAAAACATAAAAAATCATGCACAACTATTTATTACTAAAATTACTCTTATGTCTACTAATTCCATCATTCACAATCATAATCTCCATTTTCTTCATCTACTTATACAGAAAAACCAGTACAACAGTAACTGCAACATCAGCAACAACTACTGTAACATCAGATGACCCAGAACTAGGAAACATTATTAAAAACAATGAAGAAGAAGAAGAAGAATTAATGTGTTTTGAAGGAGGTGAAGATCTGAAAGTTTCAGACATTTTAGATGCACCTGGTGAAGTTATTGGGAAATCATGTTATGGTACATTGTATAAAGCAAATTTATCAGGAAAAAACTCAGCTTTTTCAACTTTGTTACTTAGGCTGTGTTTATCGGGGTCTTAGAGTGGGTATGAGGAAAAGTCTTAGGCCAAGATTTGTAGAGTATGAAGCCAATCCCACGTTAAAGCCATTGAGACTATGTATGAGTATGAGAGTGGGTCTTGGAAATCCAAGACCCATTTTGAGACTTGTGAATAGTGAAAAGTGCAATATTTTATCAATTTAGATAGTACAATACTACAATTAGCTAATTAAATAAAATGTTTTACTAACCTTAATTATCTTCGATAAAAAAAATTTGGGAATTAAAAAATATGGGTCTTCTAATTGATTATTCAGCCATCTTAATGTCAAATAGATACCAAATTATCCCATTTGTTGTCCAGAAAATACCAATTTTTTTGTCTTTAATACCACCATGTGGTAGTATTTGACTCGCCTTAAGCTTAAGACGGTTACTGTGCGTCTTAAGCTTAAGGCGGATATTGTCCGTCTTAAGCAATGCTTAATCACAAGTTCTCATTTAAGACGGATGATTTGATATTTATTTGACCCGTCTTAACCTTTAGACGGATAACACCCGTCTTAAATGAGAATTTGTGTTAATAATTCTATCTCGTCTTTCTAATTTTTCATGTTTAGTTTTGTTTTATGCGTGTGTAGTTTAAAATATAATTTCATTTTTTATATATACGGTAATTAAAAAATATGTCACAACTCACGAGGTTTTTTTTTAATGTTTTATTTTTTTAATTGTAATTATTCAAATTAAAAAATAAATGTAGATATTGAAGTAAGTAAATAAAAAGTTAAATAAGTTAAATAGAAAGTTGATGTGACAAAGTCTGAAACGAGTCTGGGTTTAAAGTGTATTTTTTGAGTGAGTCTGAGAGTGTGTGAGTCTGAGTCTGAAGAATAAATAGGTAGTGGAAGCTCAGGTGGCAGAGTCTGAAGTCTCAAAGTGAGTCTGTGGATAAACTTAGTCTTAGATTTTTGAGGCCTGCTTGTAGTGGGACCCTTGGAGATGTGATTAATGTTGTACATGCTACTGGGTTAATTAGACACTCTAATTTGGTCCCTCTTATGGCATTTTATGTGGGTCCCAGAGGAGAAAAGCTTCTTGTTTATCCTTTTTATCATCATCTTAATCTTTCTCAGTTCATTAAAGGTATAATTTTTCAGTCTTTTTTGTTGTTAAAACTTTAATTTATGGTGGGTTGTTCTTGTATTGCTGTTTCACTAATTCTCATTGAAGACGGGCATATCCGTCTTCAATGAAGACAGGTCGGGTTGCTTCTCACCAGTGGGAACCCAAGCTCTGTGTGACAGGTGTCACACAACCTGACCCGTCTCTTCAATGAGACTTGCTGTGTTGTTGTTTAGTGTTGCTGAAAATTGTAGTGGCAGAATACAGTAGCCCTGAATAATGAAAAAATTGAAACTTTTAGATGTTTTTTTATATTAGTTCTTGGTTAATGTATAATTCAAATACGACAAATTCTAGAATAAGACGGTCTCATACCGTGAGATGGTCCTTTTCCAGGAAAAGATCATCCATTTATTGTTGTTGGTAGAAGGGTATTTTTTCTTATAAAAGTAGACAGTTTCAAACCGTGAGACCGTCTCATACCAGACTTACTGGTCTAATACTTGTTCGGCCGCTGATGAAGTTTGTGTTAAGTAATGTCTGAACTTGCTGAATATTGATTGTTCTGTTATTTGGTTGGTGAATGCTGTATTTTTAGCTATCATAACCTTGATTTGCTGCTACTTCTTTTTTTGGTAACAGTTATCAATAAGTTGTATTTGGAGGATTAAAAGCAGAACGCAAATTCTTATTTCAGACGGACGATTTCCGTCTGAAAAATAAGACGGGATTATGTTGCCACTTTTTGATAAAATGTAACCACAGCTTATATCAACTTGTTTTCAATAGTGGTTACATCTAACTATAAAGTGGTTACAAAATCCCGTCTTATTGCTTCAGACCAAAATGGTTCGTCTGAAGCAAGACCGACTGGTGGTGTGTATTTTGGCCAACCAATTTTAATTACTGTATGATGTAATGACCAAGAAACTAAAGTCTTTAATAAAAAAAATTATGAGTACATTCAAGAAAAAAAAACCACTTGATTTAGCATTCCTGATTTACACAGGGTGAGATTGTGATGTTAGAGAACTTGGCTTTTTATTGGTTGATTCCTATCTTTTTTGGAGTTTTCCTGAGATACAAGTTTAGATTGCTTCAAGTTAGATGATTCTGGTTTACCACTAAACTAATGAATTTGTTTGTTGTTATATCTACAATTAACAATGATATATTGATCTTTGTCTTTGTTTTCATTGATACGGCCGAGTACATTCGTGTCCTACTTTTTCGAGGTGAAATAATAGACCGGGCATTCGTATAATACCTTTTATTCTAGATGATCAATCGAGTTTTCGTTTCTTATGAAAAAATCAAATGAAATTAGTAGTCATTGTCAATTGAAGTTACTAAATTGCTTAATGATCTGTTTTGGACTTGTGGTCCTTCAAGTTTAATACTGTACTTCACTTCTCATTAATTAACTTGGACATTATGAGGTTCCTGAACTCCAGCTAAGCTAACCCTATGTGTCTTAAGTCAATATCAGATATTATTGAAATGGAGTTTTCCTAGGTGTTTCTGGCCTTTCATTTGGATATACTGAACCTTCTTTTACATGATCTAGCGGTACACACTTCGGCGAGGTTATGTAATTTTAAGAAATTGCAGCCGCGGGCAAGCCGGGTTTGTAATGTCAATCTTGTCCGTTCTTTAGCCGTTTAGAATGGTTTAATTCTAATTCTTGACAAACATTTGACAGCTAACTATCAGTATGATAATATCTCCTATAGACTATTTAGCCAGCCTGATTTCCTATTCTTCCTATTTGTTCATGTGTCGATTGTAACGTGTGTGTTTTCATGAACAGATGGGAACATTGAATCTCACAAATGGGACACAATCTACAGTATTGCCCTTGGTTTAGTCAAGGGACTGGCTTATCTTCACTCAGGATTACTCAAACCTGTAATACATGGCAATCTGAAGTCCAAGAACATACTTTTAGGTCCAAATTTTCAGCCATTCATGTCCGATTACAGTCTACATTTGCTTCTGAACCCAAATGCCGGACAAGAAATGCTCGAGAATTTAGCTTTTCAGGGGTACAAAGCTCCGGAGCTGATGAAGGTCAAGGATTCTTGTGAAAGCACTGATATATACAGTTTAGGAATCATTTTACTAGAACTACTGACTGGCAAAGAACCTGTCAATTTAAATGCCTCGGATTCTCAGGGGATGCATTTGCCAAATGCTATCAGAAAGGCAATTCTTGATCACAGGATAAAGGACTTGTATCATCCTGACTTAGTACTCAATTTGAAGGGAAACCAAAGATATCAGATAGAAGACCGTGCCCTTAAACTGGTTCAGCTCGCGATATCTTGTTGTTCTCCTTCACCGTCTCTTAGACCCCTTGCCCATGAAGTTGTCAGAAAGCTCGTGGACTTAAACAAGGAGTAGGGATTACAACACAGAAAGAATTAGATTTTGATGTATAGAGAATTACACAATGAGCAATGACAGCTATAGAGAATGCTGATTTGCAGGCATCAAGTAGTTTAACAGGCAAATGGGTTTGAAACCCGCCAGCATCAAAACAGCCATTGCGACTCCTACACACAAAAGATTAGTAGTGTATATTGTTGATGTTTGGTGACAACCTGGACACTGATGATAGGAACATTTCTATATTGATAAAAGTGGCCAATTTTATGAGAGGATTGAGTCAGAAGGCAGAAAGATTTGGATTTTGTGGCCAGGCTGCTGTACTTTCCAACAATTATTGTTTATTCATCAACAGATTGAAATTCATGGGATGCTGCATATGAATGGGGCCCTTAGAATAATCTTATTGTCTCATGATAATTATAGTAAGATCTAACAAGTATTTTTCATTGTGATTATTTTCAAAAGATGGTTCCTTCTATGAGAACGCAAATTCTCATGCTGGTAGACTGAATCTCCCTGAAATTAAGACGAATAAAATGTGACTAATTTACGATAAAATGTGAACACTTTCTGATAAAAAGTTATCATCAGTTTATTGTTGGCAACCGCAAGTGACAATAAACTTTTTGTTATTAAATGGTCACACTTAAATATAAATTGGTGATATTTTTCTTGTTTTAAGTTAAGACTGTTTTAAGGGAGACTAGCTGCTATGAGAAAGATCTTATGTTACGATATTACATTACTCCCTCTATTTTACTCGAATGGGCCTCACTTCGACTTTTTAATCCTGAGAAAAAGTCAAATGAGGCTAACCGACTAAAATGGAGAGATAATATGTTTTTTTTCGAATGCCTACTCTCACCCCTTTAACGTTTATAATCCTTACTACACTGTATTAGTGCAGATTTCATAGTAATATACAGTTTGCTTGTATGAAGATGTAGCCTGTAAGAGTACTTTTTCTATCATAAATTACACATCTAGGAAATAAACTGAAATTTGGACCTTTATGGTACATGTATAGCAGAATAATGGAAAAATGTTGTTGATCATTAGTTGATACATACATGCTATTTATGAGCCTTGAAGAGCTAGTCTTTCTTGTGTCCACAAATTACACTGCTAGAAAACAGATGAGGCACATTCTAAATATAGATGAACAAAAACCAAGCTCCCTTCTTCCTAGATTTCACTAATGACATCAAACAATTTTCTAAACTATTTTTCTTTTAACAAAAATTAACCTCATGTCCTCAAAATTTTGTCGTCGGACTAACGTAGGTTGATATTTATTCCGAATGCTTGGAGGTATAATGATACCATAACAATTGTATAAAGATGATGCCTTCAGCGTCAGACCCGCCAAAAAAGGCAATGCAAAACCAAGGGAACACTGGGAGCAGTAGCTCGTAAAATACCCAAGCATCGAATGGTGGAATTGCCGTAGTGGCGGTGGGCAAAGTTCAAGTGGGAGGTACGTAAGGCTCTCTAGGGAAGACCTTGACGTGTCAGGAGAATATTCAGGGGACTACATGAATTATACGGTCCACATTCCTCCTACACCGGATAACCAGCCAATGGATGGGTCATCAGTTGCAACTAGAGCCGAAGAACAATGTGTCGAATTCATTGTTCACCAGAGGGTTCAATAATGTGACCAGGGCACCTCTTATGGATAAAATGACGGATTCTGAGGCGTCTCAGCAGGGTAAGGATGCCAGACGTAGGGCGGGTTTTTGTCAATTGCCGGTTTGTGATGGCGAGGCTATGAGTGATGATTGAGGGAACCCTATATATCCTTGTGAATGCAGGTTTTCCTGCCTCAAATTCTCAAATGAGACGGTTTCACGTAAATGTCTTTAAAGATTATTGTAAGCCGGATATGAGTTATGCCATTACAAAGTACAATATTGACGTTTATGTCTGTCTTTGTATATGTATCGCGTGAGAAGCGACCTAGCTATGACCACAACCAGAAGGCTGGAGTCATGAACGCGTTGGTACGAGCATCTGCTGTTTTGTCGAATCGACCCTTCATCCTCAACCTCGATTGTGATCACCACTTCCATAATTGTAAAGCCATTAGAGAAGGAATGTGTTTTAAGCTCGATCGAGGCGGCGAAGACATTTGCTACATTCAATTCCCCCAGAGGTTTGAAGGTATCGATCCTTCGGAGTTCGGATAGATATGCCAATCGAAACAATGTATTTTTCGATGGTATTATGCGTGCCCTATACGGTCTGCGGGTTCAAACTCTTGCCATCTTTTTCTCCGTAGTTTAGAATAAATAAACAATAAGTGTAAAAATTGAATTAACCAACCAAAAATCTCAAACGAGTTTCTTCTATCTGAGCCCTATTAAGTTCAAGTCCAACTCGGATTGGGCATGTTTGGCTAACCTCCAGGTCAAGATCAGTTTGAATGTTTGATATAGCTCAAGCTGAGCTTAGAATCGGACCGATTATGAGAGTTTGTTGATCAGGCTGAGCTGATTATTTACACCCTGAAACTATGATTATGAGGGAAAATGAGCTCTTTGGCTAAAATCTTTAATCTTAATGCAGGGCCCGGTTAATGTGGGAACGGGGACAATGTTTAGGTGGTTTGCACTATACGGATTTGACCCTCCAAATCCGGATAAGATGATCAGCAAGGACTCGGAGACCCAAGCATTGAAACCCTCAGACATGGATCCGGACCTGGATCACTGGATGTGAATCTTCTCCCCAAAAGATTTGGAAACTCTACAATGTTGGCAGAGTCAATATCAATAGCTGAGTATCGAGGACGTCCATTGGCTGATCATGCTGCAGTAAAATATGGATGCCCTCCTGGAGTTCTGAGGGTCCCTCGTGAGCCCCTTGATTCCGCCATTGTTGCTGAAGCTGTCTCGGTTATCTCTTGCTGCCCCTCTATTCTGAATCCCACCACTTGCAATGACATTCTTGTTAGCAGTTCTGGCTCATTTCTGGTACTAGTTCTCACCTTGCTGCCGTGGTCCAAGGCCTCCTCAAAGTTATTGCAGGTATTATTTCGACCGTAATTTTCATGTGAAACCAACCTCAAACCGTTAACATTCAATGTTTCTCGTGCGTTGAAAATCAGGCTGGTATATCACACTAAAACGTCGGTTAACAACTCGGAATCTCAACATATAATATACTTGACGACATTAATATGCGAGTGTAGGTATCGAGATCTCATTCACATTGACCTCAAAATCATCCTCAGAAGATGAGGACAATGTCTTTGTGGAGCTATACCAAGTAAAATGGACCTTCCCTAATGCTTCCACCAGTCGTGATCACCATGGTCAAGGTCAACATCTTAGCAGTATGTTATGCTTTCCCTAGGACGGTGTACAGCTCAGTCACGGCATGGAGCAAGTTCCTAGAGGGAGCCTTCTTCAGTTTTTGGGTGTTGGCTCATTTGTAGTTTTGTACCCTTTCGCGAAAGGGTTAATGGGAAGAAGGAAGACTCCTACAATTGTGTTTGTTTGGTCTGGTCTAATTGCTATCACCATCTCTTTGCTTTATAATCAATCCTATACAACCTTCAGCTACAACAGGTGGATCAGGATTTACTTTCCCTTGATTTGAATTTGAGTGATTAACATTCATTAATGACGTTTTCGAATGATTAATTAGATTTAGAGTATATTAATAGGTTTAGGACCTTTTATGTAGAGAATTTTAAGTTTACCTTTTTATAGAATTGTAATTCATTCGATTTAGCCCTGTTATACAAGATTTAACTTCTTCTAGCTTTTCTATTTTTCTTCTTATTGTATATTGATCTCTTTATAGTTGTAAATATTTTCATATCGATACGATAATACGAAAATAGTATCTGATACCGAGGGTTCAATCAGAGCAAATCAATGTCTATTTCTCATAAAAGGACTGCATATTATTAATGTCGTAAACTTCTACACTCTACAGTTGAACAAAACTTCAGGACAAAATTTATATGTATTCAAAAAGATGAATTATTTGCTAGTTCCGATATCCAACGCCAAAATGAAACCTACCTCCTTGACTATCATTGAGTGCATATTCCAGCCTTAAAGGGCCTAATGGCGACTCAAAACGGATACCACAACCATACCCATATCCGCTCCCCGGCTTCAGTCGAGCACCAGCAGGATCACCTTCAAAAGAGAAAAAGAAACGATACTCAAGTGAGCCTCTTGCATTTGTAGTTTGAGTTAGTCACGTGTAAACACGAAGTTTTTCATATAGTCGTGCTCGACACTTGCAGTTGAGTTTGAGTAACATAGCATAGAGCCACTCAGATTATATATCACTGTTAAAGTGACTGACTTAATCACCCTAACGAACGCATCGACAAAAACGCATATAAGACCATTGAATATTTGAATGCGTACAGCGGACCAAAGCTCATGTTATATACGAAGTACCTAACTTTATAATGAGTTAATGACTTGGTTGTACGCACAATCTCGTGTAAAGGTTTCAAAGAAGAATTACTGAAGACTTTATGCGCGATTATGGAACCATTATTGAATGTTTGGAACCATACCAAGAACGGAGGGTCCTGATCCAAGATCAGATCCATAATCAGCAAAGAGAGCCCCATCAACTGGACCAAACTGCAAACATAGTTATTTTGAGAAATAGAACTTTCGATACTATCTTTCATTCGAAAAAACTTCATTCGAAAAAACATAATGAATAATGAAGGTGACGCTTCTAAAAAAAATGCTGAAAATGTGAAAAGCTGAGTACCAAAGGGAAAGAAATTTCTCCACAGCCGACAACATAGGAGCGCCCTGAACCAACAGCGCCTTCATCATATCCTCGCACACTATCTGTTCCGCCTATGGCAAATGCTTCATGGGGAGAGAAACTACCCACAACATGGCCACCCGACAAACTGAAAAGAAAAAAATGTTTATTACAAAATCCATGGAGTTAAGGTTTAAATAAAGAAGAGAGAATCCAAAACTAATTCGAACCTCAAAAGGATATTAGCAGGCCCAGCTTTTACTCTTTTTCGCAAACGGGAATTTATCCGATTGAAACACAGCCATTCTGGCAAGATAGGGAGGCCTTGTTCCATGCTGAAGACTAACTGAACATTCAAACTTCGTAAGTAAGTACTCCATAATAAACTACTGAAGTGATGCTTAAGAAAATGAAAATGTAGAACTAACCATGGAGGATCCTGAGTCACCAGTGTAACCCAACTCACATTTAGAAAGCAACATATTATCATGGAAGTTGCCACTGAGGAAAAACAAATCCTTTATTAAACAGATCCACGTATTATACGATACAGAAACAAAGTATCTCAAGACTCAAAAGTTGGTGTGTGCGTATACCTAGCAGCAAGAGGGCTGCCGTAATAATCTTTACTCAAGGGATTTCCGCTATGATCACGAGCACCAGAATGCTGCAATTTTATTCTATGAGAATAAGTTGATTCAAAGAGCAGCATTTATGTTAAATCAACGAAACCCCAAATCCCCCCCGAAACAAAAAAAAAATAATAAGAAGTAAAAATACAGTTTTCTAACTTATCCCAGGGATGACAAGATTAAGCATAAACACCATCCAAAGACCTGAAATGTTAGTCCAGCAGTTCCATTCAATTTTGGTCTCAGAGGGCGGCTAACTTCAATGCCAGCAGTGACACGGTCAATTGTCAAGCTACTACCGCCAGGTTGTTCACCGTGGACCAAAGTACCAGGATTCCTTGAATTCTGCAGGGGGGAAACTGGCAGTCTTTACAACTGTTGAATGATAGAAAAGATGATGTACTTTCTGAGAAAAAAAGTAAAAGTCACGGTGCAAGACTATGTTCATCACCTGCACCATAATTGAACTACGTGTACGCTTATTGTCTCCATCAATCCATGGAACCTGGTAAGCTATCCGAAAGATAGAGTCTATTTGACCCCTCTCCAAAGAGACGTTTACTTTTTGATTCTTGCCAAAAAGATTCTTGTGACAATATGATAAACTACAACAAGATACAACAAAGGGAAAGCATTACAGTTATGATAATATGCAACAGGACGTGGCAAAACAAAATTAAAAAGCCTTCTACCATAAAACTTCCAGAACATGTTGTAACACAACAGCATTAAAAGCATACAGCATCTTCGTTTTAAAATACTTGCCAAAGCATATCAATTTATGTAAATAAGTTTTATTTTCTACCATAAGTTAGCATCAAAGGAACCAAAAAATCTTCCAATTTCTTTTTGTAATTCTATGTATTTTTCCATTCTCTTTTTAAATATACTTGAGCTTTAATTTTGAAATTAAACTCATGGGAGGTTAAATCACTATAATCCGACATCAAAGGTTATATAAAAAAAATAAGAACAATAATAATAAAATAAATCTCAAAAGAACATACCTTCCAATAAAACCAGATAATAAGCCATTAGTTATCCTACAGAGAAACAAGCCGCGTTAGAGTCAGCGGAAACATGAGAAACAGAAGCATAAAAATGGCATAATGGAACTAAGACAAATTCCTTACCCACTTGAAAGTCCTCCCCCAGCTGAAAACCCGCCACTCACGCGCTCAACCACATTCATCACCAAATCAACCTTTCCTGTCTCTAAATTGTCCAGAGCAAAATATATATATTAGATACAACAACAACATTACCCCAGTGCCTTAACGGCTCCCGCAAATTGCGGGATAAGAGGGAGTCAAATGTACGCAACCTTACCTTTGTGTTGGAAACACAAAGAGGTTGCTTCTAAATGACACCAAAATGAAAACTGCGTCAAGAATTGCTCTGAATGACTGCCACTTTGAGACAAAAGAAAGAGCAGTCGATTTAGTGAGCCACTTTACTATATTCCATCATAATCCACAACCAAAGAATAATGAGTACTTGGCTCCATTGGAAATGGAAACGAAAATATATATTATAAGATAACTGGAAATAATATTTTGAGCATGTAACTGCAACCTAATGAAATCTGAACATCTCAATAATAGGATAGGATCCCCTATTATTTTTTATACTAATTAAAATTACTACTTAGATAAAAACAATGCGGCAAAGTTTCGGCTCCAAGACTTGTACTAACTACCCAAGGAGAATGATAATTCCATTAAAACTAAAATCTAATTCAAACCTTGTGCAGCCAGATCTTGCTTATCAAATGTTAGAATTAGTTTGTTACCTCCAGAAGGCTGAGGAATAATGCCAACATCATCCATAATTCCCATCGCTAGAACAGTCTCCACATCTCTTTTTCCTTGGTTAATACTGTAAATCTGTCACCCGCAATGACGTTTAATTTTAATCACAATCAGCTGCTAGGCTGGTCAAAAAATTGGACATCATATGCTAATAAGACAGATTCAGAGAGAATCCTGACAAAAATGTTGAGATTTTGCAATAACCATCAACAAGGTAAGACATTAATTGACAAGGGCCCTCGAACATGACAAAGAAACTATAACTTCAATAATTTCTAAATATCTGGATAATTATGTTTCTCAAGCACCACCGACCAGTGGCTACTCAACCGGAACTTCATGTCAGTGTCATTGATTTGTTGAAGGCTCTGGTTCACAGCTCTAAATGCTAAATGAGCTATGTTTAGTAGTTCGGCTTACAACTTACACTCCTAAGGTTAGAACGATGACGGACATCTAATTTACCAGTAATAGTATAAGAATAGAATCTTTGGAGTGAGTGATGAAATACTTAAAATCGTGTCCTACTTACGGTAAAAATTTAACCTGTTTCATTTAGTATTGATTTCACTTGTTCCAGACAAAAACAAAAGAATGAAACTCATTCAATTATATTCACATCAAAATTGAATCTGCAATTATAGCATTCTCAATTGTAGCCCAAATTGGATCTAAAATAATAGCATCTTCAATTGTAACCAGTTTATGGTTGCTCGCTGGTCATTGATCCCAACTACCAAATAATGAGTCTAAGATGACAGTCCAAATATATGAAAGTTTTGTAGAGCACATGAGGATAGCGAGTCGAATGCTATTTTGGCATCATACAGAAGTAAGGGGAAGATATGCATTACAATAATGGAGAGTCCAAGCTCTACTGCTGTAGTTTTATATTAGTTTTCATTTTCAGCATAAGGCCAATCAACTATAAACTCTGAACATCAGAGTGGGAACAACACATTGGCTATTTTAGCAAGGAATGAACTGAAAACTAACTTGTCCTTTTTTAGTTGAAAGCTCCCGAAGAATTGTCTCAGGCTTTGTCTTCCCAACCGGTTTCTCATGCCTGAAGATAAAGAGAAATAAAACTTAATCAGACCGACACCGGAATGGCATAAACTCAAGAGTGACAGCTGACTGTCATTTGTTTCTATTATACTCGTAGTATTGTTCTTCTAGGAAAACAATTATACACTCTCTTGCACCTTGTTTTTAAATTCATATCATTTGTATTGCTTAACTAGAGCTGAGAAAGTTGAACCGTACATCTCTTTATCAAGGAAACGGATAGAGATGTCATTGACCTCTGCTTCAGAAACTTGCAACTTTAGTACACCGTCCGAAAGGATTTCAACACCTGAGACCTAAATGTGTAAAAACTAATCACATAAGTGAAACATAACAACCACAACAATTAAAAAGTTCCCGAGGATATCAGACAGTCCATTCAAGGACATGATAAATCAGAATATATAGAAACAAAAGAGGTAAGATTCAGATACTAACCATGCCAAACAGTCCCCGCTCCATGTACCAACCATTGATAGAATCAATCACCCCACCTAAATGCCTAACATTAACCACTTTCCCTGCACAAATCAACCACAAACTGATTCAGTGGAGCGTATACTTCAGTTTCTTCACCCGCATAAAACACCCAATTTACATCAGCTTACCATATCCATCTTGGAATGAGTCTTCTATAAACTTGGACGGCAGAACATTAGCTCCTTCACACACCAATCCTCGAAGTTCCTGGTTTGGTTCTACCTTGTGCCACAAATCATAAAGTAGAAACCTACACGTTAGCCCAGGACAACGTGATGCTCATAGTACCTATTGCTTTACCAACAATGTAGTCTAAGGCATTCGAAGAAAACTTGAGCTAAAAATGACATCATAACGACCAATACATACGTCCAAAGCTAAGCACGCCAATGTTTCTAGAGGATTAAGGTCAAGTAAACCAGACTGAATTCATCAACTGTGAAACCTGGATTTCTATCCAATAACATCACCCTAACTACTAATCCCCCTGATTCATTTTAGTATTTGCCTCAAATCCCTACTATGTCCTCTTGACAATGTAAAATCATAGAACTTCGGGCAAGAACTTGAGCACACTAACGTATAAAATCATTGATTGAATCTCAATCATCAGCTTTGCCTTCTGGTTGACATGGTTTGCTCGCAAAACATCTTCAATACGACATGACATATAAGCACAATCACTTATAATTTTATAATGCACTCCAAATTACACAATAAGAATCAAACTTACTAATTAAGCAAATTATCAAAATTCACAAATTATACTTGTGACGCCACAAGCTTGTAACGACTCACGCCAGATTTAAATAATGTTAAAAAAGAACGGGGTTGTGAGACGTCACAAGCAAGACTTGCTGATTAAAATTAGCAAAGTAAAACAAACTACCTCAAAAACCAACTTGATACCATCCTTGGAATCCACAACAACAGGCCTACAAGAAACAAACGACCCACTATCAATAACCCTATGAACATCCTCCTGAACATCCTGAACACTCAAAGCCGAATTCGGTTTCGAATCCTTCAATGCCATTAAAACCTCCAATTCAAGCTCCTTCTTTTCAAGCTCATTTCCATCTTTACCCCTCACCAACACTTCCTTAATCAACACCCTCTCATCACCCTCACTCGAAACCGGGCTCAATTCCTCCTTCAACTGAGTCAACCCAGTCAACCCTGACTCGCTGGGTTGACTCACTGATAACTCGGATGAACCAGGAAGCTGTGCTTTGGAGAAAAATGGAAACTTTATTACATTTTCAGGTAATTTGATGGAATTTAGGAAGTGGGTAATTGAGAATTTGGGTTTTTGTGAAGAAATATTAGGGGAGTGACATGCAAATGGAGGATTAAAGAAGGGAAATTTAGGGTTTTGGATTGAAATTGGACATGAGAAAAAAAGAGGGATTCTGATAAAAGGGGGCTTGAATTCAACGCAATCGTTAGAGGGCATTTTTCGATTTTTTTTTGGTCTGACAATGTTAATAATTGTGTATGAATTAAGAAATTAGATCACTAAACCCTAAATCCCTAAAACTTCAATTATGAATTTGCCCTAAGAAAACACATTCAACAATGTATACCAGAAGTGGCGGGAATAATTTACAGGTGCAACTGCGCACTACTTCAGTTAGCGTCTCCACGTACCATTTGTGATTTGCACCAACTTATTATTATTGGGTTTACTATGTTCGATATGTTTTTTGTTTAGTATGAATCGGAAAATGACTCTTCAATACGGTAAAATTTCACATTTTAACTCTTAACACGATTATATTGTTTACCCTCTAGAATATCATTAATTTTTATAGGGACTTGCTTTTCACATACGAATTTTACTCTTTCACATACGATTTTTACAACATTACCTTTGTCATCTTCTCATTTCCTAACCCAATTAATTTTTCCAATCCCTTATCTTCTTCACCATTTCTATTCACCACCATGGCTGGCCACCACCGGCTGACAACACAGCCGGCCACCTCGGCCTCCCTTCCCCTACCCCGAACTCCCCCTCCCTCGCCAGGCCCGATTAACGATGACCACCCTACCGACCTTTCCTTGTCCCACAGTCCCCCTCATCCTCCCTTCACCATCGCCCCCTACTCCAACCATTGGCGACCACCCTACTGCCGCCTCCTCTCCGACTAACACCTGACGACCCATACATGACCCTCCCTTCGCCAGATTTGCCTACCACGTCATCTCCGACTTCCGATCACCTGAAGTCCAGCAGCGCAGCCCCTGTCCCAGTCACTCACAAACCCGACGCTGACTGCCCCATCCCACAACAACCCAACGCCGACAACCCGACCACAACGGTTTTATCCCCCTACTACGACCACCTATAAACCCTAATTAAGAATAAACATAATACTTAAAAAAAATGTATTAAATTGCTAAATATACAAGTACTTGGCTAACAGTAGAATTATAATCCATTGTTCAACTTTATTAGATTCAAATATGTATCCATAAGAGTCAATTTGATTATGTTTAGGAAAGAAAGGGGGTTGTGTTTAACAAAAGGGCATGAAACGGAAACTTTATGAAAAAGTGTATGTGAAAGAGTAAAGTTCGTATGTGAAAAAGTAATTCCGCACTATGTCGACTAAATAGTTTACACTTGCTTTATTTGTAAGAGTAAATAAAATAAGTGTAAACTATTGACCGGAACGGAGAAAATAATATTTTTCAATTAGCTGATTTAAATGCATGTGTTATATGATGTTAATACATTTTCAAAGTTAGTTATACTTTATTATTTTTTGTCGTTGATTTGAGTTCATTAAGGGCTCGCAATTCTTTCATTCTCATTAAGCTAAATAAAAGATACATATGAACCTTGATGTCCTCATCATGTCATTTGGTTGCAATCGAGAATAAGATTTATCATAAATTTCAAATACATATAAATGAGATAATTTATGTGAATTGTTCGAAAGTTCTTTGGTTGGCATAGAACAATCAATGACATGAGCCGGCTCGTAGATTCCTCCGTAGCTTTGCTAAAAATCGGTTATAACTGATACTGAGCCGATCTTGAGCTGAGGTTGACCAAATTGCAGCAAATTCGGAGCAGGTAGATCTCGGATTAGAAGATCGTTTAGGCTACTTTTTTTTAATTCTCTTTTTTTAGCTTTTTACAATGGTTTTTATTTTTAATAATATGTTGATTTATCATTTATGATTATTTTTTTAGTATTTTATAATCTTATATGTTTTTTTAAAATATTTATATTTAATTATATTCGAAAGGTGAGAAATGGAATAATATAATGAAGAAACAAGCTCGATTCGAGCTCGAGCTTCAATTTTTTAGGCTCAACGAGCTTCGGGTTCAAACTTTCGATGTGACAACCCTCGCGAATGCGGAAATAAAACATAACAAGCATGTGATTTATATAGCGAAAATTACGGTGTTTTTAAAACTTTTTACATGCTAAGATAAAAATACGAGAAATGCCAAATAATTACAAACCAAAGTAGAATATACTACAAGAGACGAAGTCTCTCAAAATGTGATCAAGTATCAAAGTTATTAGCAACTAGCTAAATATCGTCTAGAGGTGATTCATCCAGGCCAACGCCCGCTAGCTCACACCCGAACCCAAAATACAACAAGCAAAATCCATCCAAGCAAGCAACCTGTTCATCCATGAAAAACATGAACGCCACAGTCAGTGGGGAGTAACTCCGGGTTCTCCCAGCCATATCACAATTAACATACTTAAACGATAATACAAAGATAGAAGCATACATATATAAATATACATGTGAAATACGAGAAGGATAAATAGGCAAGTCAATATATAAATATATCGGTGCATCAAGTACAAAACCGTAATCATCAGATTATAGACAAACTCGGGGAAGACACTCTTAGGCAACTGTACACTCACTAGGGCTTACATCTCACTGTTAGTGGCATACACTTGATAAGATAGAACACGACATATGAACTGTACACATCAGATTATAAATAGACTCGGGGAAGACACTCTTAGGCAACCATACACTCACTAGGGCTTGCATCTCACCGTTAGCGGCATAAGTTTGATAAGATTGAGACTCGACAAACAAACCATGCCAAGTCATCCAAGGATCACAAATAATCAATCATATAATCATCCATCCAAACGTACGAATACGTTGACAACATCTCTCACGGTAAATGACACGCACTAGCACCGTGTACAAACTGTATGATTAAAATCGCATCCACGGGATAAGCATTTCCCTGAACGCATACACGATTCAATACATTTCGTATATGTAGACTAATTTACTCCTGGTAGAACGACGATCATAATACGGTCCTAGTCTAAATCTGGCCAGACTCTCGGAATCACATTTTCCGATTCGACATGCGATGACATTTCGCATCCAAGACTCGGTCATACATAGAAGCCGAGTACCCCAAATTCGGTCAACCTTCACGAAAGAGGCGGAAAAGAGCACAAGCATCATACAAGCGGTACGCTACATGCAATGACACCACCTCGCAAGTATACAACATTTGACGGCCGGGTCGATCAACGCAAAGCGTTCGCCTCCCAACAACGTCGTCATATGCCCACTAACACATGCAATTAAGCAGTAAGGATACACTCCTCGTTCCGACATTCCAGCCTTACGAACGTGGAGATAGCCAGGGGAATGAGAGTACAAAGCACATAACAAATAGTGCTCAAACCATAACATGTGTAAAACCGACTCAAAGTGGGATATATGAAAAACCTTCACAAAACATGCGATACAAGCGAATGGAATATCATATATTCAAAACACTAATATTTAAAGTCATTACGTAAATTTATACGACAAACGAACCATCGGAAATATTATAAATGAAAACATAAGAAATAAATTGCAAGGGATTGGCAGCGTGTGCCAGCCGGTCAAGGTGACAGGCTGCCGGCTACCCGGCTGACACCAATGTCATACCTGAAAACAAGTGAATAAGCAGCGTGTCCCAGCCGGTCAAAGGGACCGGCTGCCGGCTACCCGGCTAGGACCAAAGTCATATGAGAAAAACGAAGGCAAAATGGTATGTGTCTCAGCCGGTCGGCCGGCTGAGACATAATGCATACTACAATCCTACGTAACAACAATTCAACATCAGCCACTCCCCAGCCGGTCGGCCGACTGGGGTCAAATATGTACGAAAATACCAATTTTCACTAAGGCTCAACATACAACAATCATCATTTAACATCACAAATCATCAATTCTCATCATCAATTATCAACTAACAACAACTATCATCAATAACACAATTCCTATGATTTCTAATCCTATTCTAAATACGATTACTAACATAGAAAACACATTAAAACAAGTAATGATATCGAGTAACCCTTCACCATCACCTTTTTGAGTCTTCAATCCTCGTCAATGTCCTCCTCTACTAAGTAGTAGTCTTTGTCGAGGTCTTGGAGGTCACCACCTACAATTAGATAACAAAAGATGAATATAATTCACCTTTGAGAAAGACGGATAAATTGAAAAGCGAGAAAGACGGTAATTTTATTACCAAATAAGATAGAGGACGATGAGATGGAAAGATTAAGACGAACTTTAGTGAATTTGAGCGAGTAATGAAGGAGTAGAGTCGATATTAAGCTTGATCAAATATGGAACTTAGGTTTTGGTGGTTACTTGGTGAAGAAGAAGGAGAAGTTGAATGTGAGGGAGTTTAGGGTTAAGGGGAATATGAGGGAGTAAGTGGAAAATTCATGGAAAAAGCCCATAAGCGTCTTAAGACGTAACTTACTCGGAATCTCGCGTAAAGTCCGAAAACGAACTCGGATTTTCTAATTAGGAACGGGAAATTAAATTCTAGACTAAAGCTAAAATTTTCCTAAAAGGTAATCCGTATAAAATATTTTTATATAAAATAGGGTACCTTTTGTGGGTGTTTACCAACCAGTTTAAATTTTAGAGTACATTAAGACTTACACTCTTTTATAACCACCACTTTTCTAAAAATAACTCACCTTTTGAAAACTTTTTAATAATTTACTCCCATAAAATGTTCTCAGGTTAAAAATTACACCCAAATGGACCATTCCGTTACAATTTCCGTCAAAAATTGAATTTTCTGGTTTGAAGTCTAATTTTTGGACGAAAATGCTCTTCATCAATCTTATAAACCATTGTTGTCTTCCCTCAATTTCATCCTCTTCATTCACCCTATAA
>JAIUZE010019697.1:0-14782 GCA_022085475.1 Heliosperma pusillum
TTTATGAATGAATGAATTAAACTTTGAGGAATTACTCAATTTTATCAAACTTGTGCTAAGAGCTGTAGTTTGAAACAAGCCTGATACATCTCCAAGGTGTTTGATCAGTGCCTTGTATTGTGAGTCAAGTTATATCTGTGCTTTTGCTTTGGTTAACTTGCTTGCTGTTGAGGTTAGTCTAGGGTGTTTGTGCTTTGCTGTAACACTTGAAACTGTCTCTAAAACCAGTCTTGGGTCCTTTTCTCTTGTGCCTTGCTGTAGAGGATTGTCTCTAAGTCATATCCCTTGAGTCTTTCAGTTAAACAACTCACCTTCTCTAAACAACATCCATTTGTTACTTGACATTGTTCTCAGTTTGAGTCAAGCTAGTCAAGTTCATTTAAAACTTTTAAAACTTGTGAACCTTAGTAGTTTACACTCCAGACTAGTGCTATTCTCTCCACTCTCAACAGTGGTGAGGTTCTAAGAGAGGTCAATCGCACATTTATTACTCTTATTCCGAAGTGTGACAATCCGGAATCTGTCAATCATTATAGGCCTATTAGCCTTTGTAATGTGGTTATGAGGATTATCACTAAATGTATTGCTAACAGGCTTAGCCGTGTTATGCGTTACATTATTGGTGACTATCAAATTGCTTTCGTCCCTGGAAAACATAAAAGCGACAATATTCTACTAGCCCATGAAATTATCAAGAGGATCAGGTCAAAGAAATCAGGGAAGTGGAGCGAATTCGCCCTTAAAGTTGATCTTAACAAGGCTTTTGATCGGATCAGTTGACCTTTTTTATGTGAATGCCTAAAGTTGTTTGGTTTCCCTCCAAAGATTATTAAGCTTATCATGAATTGTGTCTCATCTGTCTCTTATGAGATTCTTCTGAATGGTGTGCATCCTAATCAGTTCCACCCAACGTATGGTCTTAGACAAGGAGACCCTCTTTCTCCCTTCCTCTTTATATTATGCATGGAATTATTATCCGTTAATCTTTTAAAGACTCGAGCATCAAATAATATTAAAGGCATAAAAATGGGGAGATCCTCACCACCAATTAATCATCTTTTATTCGCGGATGACGCCATCTTTTTCGTTGAAAATTCTGCCCAAGCCTATCAGAATTTAAACAATATTCTAAATAAATTCTGTCTAGCATCTGGGGAAATTATTAATAAGGATAAATGCGGGATTCTGTTTAGTCCAAACTCCACTCTCAGGCAAATATCGGATGGTCTTAAAATTTTTGGCATTCGAAACAACAAAGGTATTGGAAAATACCTTGGAATATCTACTGACTTCGAGCACTCTAAGAAAAATATTTTTGAGAGCCTTACGGAGAATATAAAAAAGAGGATTTCATCATGGAATGAACTTTTTCTCTCATCAGCTAGTCGTCTTTCTTTGATTTCATCGCTCTTATCCACCCTCTCAAGTTTCTTCCTATCGGTATATAAAGTACCGGTAAGTGTGGCAAAGAGAATCAACTTTCTTCTATCACATTTTTGGTGGGCAGGCTCGCGAAATTCAAAGAAAATTCACTGGTGTAGCTCAAATTTCCTAAGTTTTCCAAAATCTAGGGGATGACTTGGCATTAGGAATATTTCTTGTCTTAACAATGCTCTCCTTGCTAAACCAGCCTGGAAGCTTTTAGACAAGGAAAACTCCTCCCTTTTTTCATCCATTTTTAGAGATAAGGTCCTACAGAAGGACACTCGCTATGATATTAGTTCTATAAAAAAAAAGCACAAATTTATCATGGGCTTGCAAAGGAATGTGCTCTGGCCTGGACCTGATCCTAAACAATGCAGGATGGAAAATCGGGCGAAATTCCAATATTTCAATATGGAACACAAAATGGTTTCATGCTGCCTATCCAATACAAAACAATCAAGCTATCCACCCACCTGGCTTTCCTTTACCTATCATCAAAGTAAAGGATCTCATCACACACTCAAGATCATGGGATGAGCGACTGATCTGAAATCTTTTCAATGATGAGAGCTCAAGGAAAATTCTATCTCTTCCTATATGCGACAACTCTGAATCGGACTCCCTCTATTGGCCGTTCACAAGTTCTGGTTGTTATTCCATCAAATCAGGATATGTAATTGCTCTCGAGGCCTTACAAGACCATGTTAGCACCGAGAAAGATATTTCAAGAGTTGGCGAGAAGGAAAAAGCCTTTTGTAAGAAAATCCTATGGAAAATTCATGTACCTTATAATTGGAAAATTTTTCTATGGAAGATTATCACATCTACTCTTCCAATAGGCTATGAATTTCAGAGAAGAAATATTGGTATTGAGTATTTATGCAAATTAAGCCAGCATGAGAGTAATATCGAAAGCATTTAGCATCTTTTTAGAGACTGCCATTTCGCACAAAAAATTTGGAAATGTTCGTCCATGGGAATTCGCACGGAAAACGATCATCATCTTCCCATGGCCCACTGGGTCATAAATTGGCGATGTTTTCTGATTAAGAATCTTAATCCGGAGGATCTCGTCATTAAGTTTATCGCTATTCTGAGAAGCCTTTGGTATGTTAGAAATAACGTTATCTTCCGATCTATCACTTCTTCTCCCCTAGCGGCAATTGCCACTCTGAAAAAGGATGTACGAGACGCTATTGAAGCCCAAAACTTTTGCCGAGTTGCTTCAAAGGGTTTTGCTGATACGAATGATAATCTCAGAAATAACTAAGAGACTCTTTCCCTTTTTTTTTTTTGGTGGCGTCTTACACAAGGTGCGATATCATCACTATAAAGGTTGACGCTTGTTGGATTCCTTCCCTAGCATCCTCAATTGGATGGGTTTCGTATGGATATAATAGGCACATTTTCGCCAAGAATTATAAGAAGCTATGGTCGTCTAGCGCATTACAGGCTGAAGTCATGGGAGTCAAGGAGGTTCTCGTCTGGGCTTTGACAAATTGGTACCGACATGCGCATGTCTAGACGGACTGTCTTCAATTGCTTCTACAGATCTTTGGATGCGATAAGGACCACCACGATATTCATGGAATCCTTGAAGACATTCGTCGTATTAGTGCTTTATTTCATTGTCTAAAGTTTAGTTTCATTCCCCGTTCAATTAACAAGGTTGCACATTGATTAGCTAAGCATGCTATGCACATGTAGTGGCCTTTTCTTTTACCGTTGCCAAAAAAAAAATATATATCAACTAGTTATAATTTATTGCACGGGTATAGTTTAAGAGAAAATTTGTGTACCTTTTTATATTTTCAATAGCCTATTTTGCTTATGCAGATTCTTCGATGTGTTACATAATTTCATCAATGTAATTTTTTCCATTTATCAACGACATGTATTATATTAGATATAGTATATACGTCTATCATCCTCACAAAGAATATAATAGAACGACAAACACTTCTTTCTTGTGACACATAAAATGAGAATGGTAGAAAAATTTCATAACTACAATACAATTGCAGTAAAAATATTGTATTCGATTTTTTTCCAAAGTATTTTATCTTGCAGTAATTTTTTTATTATTGCTCATAGAAAATGTTTGGCATGGATTAATGCATTGACATTTTAAAAAATTTTGTTTGCTTGACACATAATATAGAAATGGAAATAGAAATGGAAAAGTAGAATTACATAAATATTGAAGGTTAAATGTTAAGGGGTCGTTTGGTTGCCATGCAAATAAATTCCCATGAACTTTAAAATCACATGAAATAGAAATTCAAATGAATTACCTAAATGATTTTTGGTGGGCAATAAGTTCATGTGGAAATTTATGTGGGAATTGCCAGTTATCTAGAGGGAGCTAGGTAAGTGATTTTCTACATAATGAAGGAACTTAATTTTCATAGGAATTCCCACATCCCATGATTTTGGCAACCAAACAAGTGCACCATATTGTAATTCATGGGATTTTCAAAATCTCATGAATTGAAAGAGTAACCAAGTCCTTAGTTCTCTTAAATTATGAAGTCTCCACCACTTTTTGTTTTCCCTAAAATTAGGGAGCCAATGAAAAGTTCCTAAATGTTTCCTCAATTATATAAAGAAGATTTTCAAACTTACTAGTTACTACTACCTTTTAAAAACATTTTAAAACTTACTACCTCGAAATAACATTTCTGTAAAATTTGCTACCAATGGGTTGAAAGCTGTATGTTTGGCTATTAAGGTTTGATAATGGTTTTCAGGACAAACTTAAATATCGTGGTCAGTTGATGCATCCTAATTTGGCCAAGTTGATCGGATATTGTTGCGAAAAGAATCATAGAGCTCTTGTTTATGAAAACGTTGCTAGAGGGGACTTGGACAACCTATTTTTCAGAGGTAGGATTTTGTTCTCTTTTTCGACTCATTCAAATTCTCGTTTGATATCTCGTTAGTAGGTTGGTTAGTCGTAAGACCATTGTTTAGCGTGTAAATGTCCTTTATCAACTACTAGTTAGAGCTGGCAAGTCTGACCCGACTCAAACCCGAGCAAATCCGACCCAACCCGAACCTGATATTGTCTTTCGGCTCATTGTTTAGCGTGTAAATGTCCTTTATCAACTACATACGGGTACTAGCACACCTACTTCGAAATGGTAATATGAAAATAGTCGATTATCTAGTAGTTTTTTCATGTGTTGGATATGGTGTTTACGGTTATTAATGTTCTATTATAATAGAAGAGGCAGAGTACTCTGATATTTTGCCATGGCTGACAAGAATGAAAATTGCACTTGGAGTTGCCAAGGGTTTATCTTTTCTTCATGAGCAGAGTAAACCTGTTATATTCGGGAATTTAACAGCTAAAAACATTTTTCTAAATGACGTAAGTTCTCGTTTTCAAGCTTCGTCAATTTCGCTTCCTCATTCGTATCATTTCAAAATATTGTGATATATACAAAGTACTTATACAACCTTTGTCCTACCTTTTCTTGTTAGGAATATTTTAATTAAAGGTAAATAAATGACTAGATGATAACAACAAGAGTTGGATATTGATACTTGTGCATATAATATTTATTTATCTTTTTCTTACATTTTGGAGTGCAGAATTTTGAACCGAAACTCTATGATTTCAACTTCGGAAGAGAAAGACCTGTCGTATATGGATGTCGTTTTCACGTTATATATGCCGATCGTGATCTTCCAGAATCTTTCATGACCGGTAATTTGTCTACCTAAATGGGTTGCTTAATTAAAATGTCAAGAACTTATAGCAACGGGCAAAACTAATTTTAAAAATTATTCCTAATAGTAAAACACATGTGAATTCCATATTGAAACTCAATACTTTCTGATAGCGTCGTAATTTATGGAACCAGCTATTTTTTTTTTCTCAGGTCGTTGGACAATGATAACCGATGTAAATCACTTTGGTGAAGTCTTGTTGGAATTGTTAACCGGCAAAAGATCATTTTATAATACCCAATCCACATCGGTGTCTAAGCGGATGTCGTCCCGTTCAGTCAATAGCATCATGGACCCGAGGCTCAAGGGTGAATACCCGACCCAAGGGGCGAAGATTGCCATAAAGCTAGCCTATCAATGTATAAGCCTAAGGCGCAAGGCTTGGCCCATGATGGACACTGTGGTGAAGGTCTTAGAGTCCATCATGGATATAGATGACATACACGAGAATCGAGGCACATCGTGTATGAAGTTTTTCTAAAGAAATGGAAAACCTAATTAGTAATAAGCTTGGTCATTATGTGCATATAATTGATAGATAATCATTCTGGTGTTATATTGATATATATGCTAGCTAGTATCGGAATATTTCTTACTCCATGTATTGTGAATATTGTATGCTTTTGTTAGAAATTATAAGTTATTACTAAGAACAAATAAACGAGTGAATGAATTAGATGAAAACTTCGCTATGTCGTGGTATGCTAGCCACTGCCTTAAGCTTAATCACCCTTGACACGGTGGTGTCAAGCAAAGAACAATGCTCCGATCCCTAAAGTATAGACCTCGCTCCTCAAGTAGCTCCCTACAGTGTCTTCGTGTCTGGCTAGGGACGACCCCCACAAACCAACCTTAGGTCACAACACGACACGGTGAGCACAATGCCTTCTTCTTCTCTGGGGACGAATCGTACGATCCCCTAGGTACGTCTGACTGGTTTCCCTTCCAAAATGCGCGATTTCTTCTATTTTTCGGGTATTGGGTCGTTAGGATGGTTTGTGGGCTGCTCCTACGTTACGGGACCTAGTTGTTACCTACAAAGCGCCACAAACAAACAAAATCGAACCAAGTGAGGTTTATGCATTTCTAGCAAATTAAACATGAATAATCTGATATTGGGCACACAAATGAGGGATAACTGCGGGTATTTGGCATTAAAAACTCGTAAATAACGTAGTTATCAATGTCACGTAATCGGGTCGAGTCGAATCACGGTTTAGTTTCGTTCATACAATTTCTAGATTTATTGGTTGTCATTTTAACCTCGGGTCGAGTCATTTTTCGGTAAGAATTCTATTGAATCCGTAAGACAAATAATAAGCAACAAAAATACTCCGTTGATAAAATTCTTTCCCGTGTCCAAAATACTTTAAATAGCTCGAGAATTTTGTTATAGAGTTATTTTGTGAAATACTCCGTAGATAAAATTCTTTCCCATGTCCAAAATACTCCGTAGACAAGTTATAGAATTACTTTACAACATTATTAAAGTTGTTGAGCTATAACATGAGACTGCCGACAGTAATTATTTCCTTAAACTCAATAACTTTGTAATATAGCTCGACAATTTTGGTAATAAAACTCAACAACTTTGTAACAATGCTCGACAATAATGAAAATATTGTATCTACACAACCAGTTGTATAATCCATTAATTGCCAAAATATCATTGTTTGAGAAGAAATGATCTTTTTCGATTTTTGTTTTAAAAGCTAGAGGGAATGTATCAGCCAAACGTTGTCATGTTATAATTTTAAACGCAATATAAATAGACTGCTACGTATTAGTCATAATTCCGTTGTCGTCCAGCGGTTAGGATATCTGGCTTTCACCCAGGAGACCCGGGTTCGATTCCCGGCAACGGAAATTTTAATTTTTACTAGTTACCTTGATTGCTGTTGACAGAGATAATATCCAAGATTTTAAGCGTGTATAAATTTACTAACCTTTTTTTTTAGAGGTAATTTGTTGTGTTAAAGTAGAAGTTAGATTTGTTTGGGTCGTTCGGACAGTTGGACACGTTTGTCATATTGCAAAAGATGTTATGACTTATGAATGACATTTTACAAAAATAGATAGGTTTTTTCTACTCAACTCTCGTATTTGTTTACACGTTCATCCTTAAGCGACAAAATCTAATAAATCTTATAATTTTATTGATGTATAACTACATTTAATCACAACTAATAACTACGGAGTAATAAGTAAGATGCCAGTAATTAAAAGAAATTAAATTAGGCACAAAATTTCCTTTTCAATTTTCTTGAAGTGAGGCCATCAGGAAGACAAGAACACCTCACTCACATTGTTAATAGTGACTCCTAAGACTTTTCTTGGATAAAGATAGACAAATTGTTAGATTTCATAAAGATTAATATTATTTTGATTGTAATTACTTGATCCAGCTTATTTCATCATAAGGAAATTTATATAAGGAGACATGGATAACCTATGGCATATCAAGAGCCGCTAATAAACACAATTTATGTATACTAATTACTAGTAGTTATGTACCATAATTCCCTAATAACTCCTAATACTAATGTTTGATTTCATCAACAAAAATTCTGCCAAAAATGATATACTACCTGTTGAGTTTATGGATCCAATACTTAAGAGGGTGAGTGGGTGAATTAAATACCTTTTAATACTTTAGACACACAACTCGGAATTTATCTGTTACGAATCAGCACTCAGGCAAATTAAACAGTTCAGCGAACTGTTTAAACAATGAAGATTGTGCAGTACTGATTCGAACAGATTCGTGAATGAATCGAAATACAGGAAAACAAAATAACGATCAAACAACAATAAGAACGCATCGGTTTTTAAGTGGTTCGACCTACTCTCTAAAGGTCTACGTTCACTATCTCTCTTATTAATATCTTCCTTATAAATCAACCCGATTACAAAGAAGACCCCCACGATCAACCCGATCGTGCGACTCGAGTACAACCCCGTACCCCAATAATCTCTTACTCACAAACTGAAAATTACAAGAACTTTGTCTCTTTATATGGTTCACAAATTCGAACAGTAGAGACAAGACCTTAAGGGATGAATATATTTGAACACTTTCACGATCCGACTTAAGGGAACAACTCAAGAGAATTTTTCACGTTAAACGTACAAGTTGTTTTTCTTTGCTGAATGATTTTCAATACAGTATTCTATTGCATTCAACCTACTGGATTGATAGAATATATAATAGTAGGTAGTTTTTGGAATCTTGCAAAACAAGGTAAAGATAATATTTAAAAATAATATCTTTTCTAAAGAGTCCATATCTTTTAAAACAACCTTAAAATAAAATAATCTTTTAACAAAATAAGTTTCCAAAGAGGACTCATAGGGTTGGAGAAGATTATCTTATTAAGAGATATCGTTCAAATAAATTTTACTGAGAAAGATCTTTCAAGGCTTTTCGAAATCTCTTGAAAAATATTCATTGAGTTGTTCTGCATTAAATCATCCTGATTTGAACAGACTCAAAGACTGTTCAAAACTGTCACAATGAGTTGTGCTCAAAAATAACATCCTTACATTAGCTAGACGACCAAAGAGTAGTTAGAACGATTCTTCATAGTTCCTTAAGCTCCATTCACTGTGATAATCATCTAGGCATGCACAAAGCAATCAAACACGTTAAACGACAAGTAGCACGGACTTGTCATCATCAACAAACATGGTTCAACAAATTCCCCCTTTGATGATGGCAAGTCCTTAGTGACAAGTTCCCCCTCAACATAAGATTAGTAAGACAATAATAATCATGACAATTGATAGAAATAGGAAACAGTCTAAGATCAGTATAGTTGAAGTGAATCTTTAGTTTTTCGAAACGCAAAGAGGAAAACTTGTTAAGTGGTTATTTTACGTGTATTTAGTAGCTTAATTAGGCTTATTTTGACTCCCCTTGATATGATTTTAGGCTAGTTTTGCATGGTTTCGTCATGTTTCGATATATACTACGCTTTGGTATGTTTCGTGTTTGTTTCAGGTCAAAACGAACCATCCTTGGAAAGGTATCCATTAGGAGTGTTGAGAAACGAGTTCTCGGACATTGGAATGAAGGACAAAGGCTTAGATGTCATGAGCATAAAGATTTAAGTATTTTAAGAAGAAGAGAGGACAAGAAGAAATCCCCCGGGCGGGGGAAGTTATGTACCCGGGCGGGGAAACTGGAACTTGAAGCCGCAATTGGGCAGAAGTACTCCCCCGGGCGGGGGGAAATTAGCCCCGGGCGGGGAGACTGCGAAAACTATTATTCGAGTTTTGGAAACTCCAATTTAGCTTAGTTTCCAAGTTATAATAAAAGACCTATTATTAAAAACCCTTGGATACTTAGTTTTACATAGATTGTTTTTATCTTATGCTTAGATTAAGAACCCTAATTACAAGAACTCTCTAGATTAAGATTTAATTACTTCGCACTTTGGATTATTGCAATTATATTTCGTTCTATTCAACATTCAGGTTCTTTAATTACAAGTATTATTTCATCTATTCTTTTAGTTATGTCTTATATTGTTTTAATTATGAATTGTTTGTCTTCTTTTATTATGAGTGAGTAATTTCCCATCTAGGGTTCATAGGATTGTTGTAGGGATGACAAGCATGAATTGAATTGTTTATTTTGATTACCTAATTGGTATCTCGGATTTAGATAAAGATTTATATTAAATTGGATTGTTGTTTTTGATTGAATGAATCTAGGAGCAAGTTAATTGATCAATGGGAATTGAGAATTGTTTTGTGACGAGATTTATCCACCAAGTTCATCATCTAATAATATGTTAAAGCTAGATTAATTTGTGGAAGCAAGACGGTTTAGTTTAGAACATTAATCTTATCTTTGATTATTAGTTATTCATGGGAGTGTCTAATTGATAATTAGGACTCAACTATCAACTCAATGCCTCTACTTGGTTTAATGTGCTTATGGAAGTAGGTAGGTTGATCAATATTAGAGAGTTTAATTGTCTCGGAAGAGTTTTTAATAGCAAATTAGGTAGTGTCTAATCCGAGTAGTGATTTGGTAATTATTTATCCTTAGTAGAGCTTGTCGACCTATAACGAGACTATGAACCTTAGACCTTTTAGTTATTGATTAAAATCGTTGTTATTTGCTTATAAATTTAGTCTAGCTGATTCTCTATTATTGATTCCTCGTAGCTAAAGTATAATCTAATTCGACTAGTACTTAACTTTACTTCCCTGAGATCGACTCGTAAGCATCTACAATTGACCCGTACGCTTGCGGTATTTTTAACTGAACAAGTTTTTGGCGCCGTTGCCGGGGAAGTAACGGTTAATATTAGTTTACTTTAGATTAGTTTAG
Source organism: Heliosperma pusillum (assembly GCA_022085475.1). Classification (NCBI taxonomy): domain Eukaryota; kingdom Viridiplantae; phylum Streptophyta; class Magnoliopsida; order Caryophyllales; family Caryophyllaceae; genus Heliosperma; species Heliosperma pusillum. The sequence continues at coordinate 10,502 of JAIUZE010019697.1, forward strand.
ACTACGATTTTTATTTTGCGTACGCAAGTACGCCTCTTTTCTTTCTAATTATTTTCCTTTAGTTTTGTTGTTAGTCTTATATGCGCAGGGGAAATTCCGCAGGTGATCTACTATTTGACCCTGAAATTGAAGCCACTGCCAGAAGGCTTAACGCTGAAAGAAGGAGGAAGAGAAAGGAGCTTGAACCCGATACTACTTCTGAGTCTCTTGTAGAAACTGATATTCCTATCATCATGACTTCTATGCGAGAAGAAACGGCTCCGAAACCAACTTTCAACTCCAGCATCTCAAAGCCAAAGATTGATGCAAACAACTTTGAGTTGAAAACTTCTTTGATTCATTTTGTTCAAACTGATCAGTTCGGTGGCTCACCAACTGAAAATCCTAACGAGCACCTGAATAGATTCCTTGATAAAGCTGACATAAAGATTAATGGAGCTTCTGATGACGCCATCCGGTTGAGGTTATTCCCTTATTCTCTTCGAGGGAGTGCACGTGAGTGGTTGAACAATTGTGATCCTGACTCGTTTGATACTTGGGATAAGCTTTCTACTGCTTTTCTGCAAAAATACTTTCCTCCTGGGAAGACTGCCAAGTTCAGAAACGACATTACAGGGTTTGTGCAACGTGAAGATGAGTCTCTCTATGAATCCTGGGAGAGATACAAGGAACTTCAAAGACAATGTCCTCACCACGGGATCCCTTCCTGTGTATTGATTTATACTTTCTACAATTCTCTAAAGCCAGAGTTGCAAATGAGTCTCAATGCAGCTGCCGGGGGACGATTAGACGGGATTTCTTGGGTTAAGGCCAAGGCTCTTATAGAGGATCTAGCAATAAGCACTTATCATTGGGGGAGTGACCGCAGTGTTCGAGGGAGCAAGGCCACTGATGATTCCGTTAGTGTGATGCAAGCCAAACTTGACAACCTATCTCAACAAGTAGCTCATCTCAAGTTGAGTAATGGTTCTAGCTCTTCATTATCCATGTGTCAGCTTTGTGGGGTTAATGGGCATGATTCTTCTGAATGTGTGAATGCTTCAATGATGGAGCAAGTGAATGCTCTTAATGGGAAGCAACAATGGGACCCCAATTCAAATACTTACAATCCGGGGTGGGCTCATAATCCTAAGCTCTCATATGGAAACACAAGCAACATCCAGAATCCCCAACATCAGGTTAAGACTTATCAACAACCTCCTGGTTTCCAAGCACGACCATCTTATCAACATTTGCCCATGCAATCACATACTCAATACCAGCAACAACAGTTTCAACAACCTCAAGCTCCTCAAAAATCCAATGTGGAGTTGATGTTGGAGCAAGTTTTGTCTCAACAATCTCAATACATGCGAGACCAAAACCAGAAAAATGAAGAGTTTTCTACATCGATTTCTCAACTCAAATCCTCACATAAAATGGTAGAAACTCAACTTGCTCAAATAGCCCAACAAGTCAATCAATTGGTGAAACCTCGAGGACAATTTCCTGGGCAACCTGAACCAAATCCTAAAGCTCAGTGCAATGCTATCACTACGAGGGATGAGAAAGAGTTAGAAGTGTCAGCAGGGAAGGTTGTGAGAGAAGTATTGGAGGGGGAGAAAGCTGATAAGGAACAAGCACATGCTAAGCCTCCAAAGATTTCTAGTAACGGGGGTACAAATGAAAGGGTCTATATACCGCCGGTCCCGTTTCCTCAACGTTTGGCCCAAGCAACACTTGAAAAACGGTATGGTAAGTTTTCTGAAATTCTCAAGAAACTCCAGGTTAACATGCCCTTTCTTGATATTCTTAGTGAAATGCCTTCATATGTCAAGTTGTTAAAACAACTCCTATCTAAGAAGAGGTCCCTTGAGTCTGTTAAAACAGTTTTATTAACTGAAGATTGTTCATCTATTCTGCTAAATAACTTACCACCCAAAATTGAGGATCCGGGTAGTTTCACTCTCCCTTGTATGATAAATGGAATGAAATTTGAGAGGGTCTTGTGTGATCTTGGTGCTAGTATAAATTTGATGCCTCTTTCCCTTTTTCATAAATTGGGATTTAAGGACCTTAAACCATCTAAGGTGTCGCTCCAAATGGCAGATACTATTTTCCGAATCCCCAGTGGGGTAGTTGAGGACGTTTTTGTCAAGGTAAATAAGTTCACTTTTCCCGTGGATTTTCATGTTCTAGATATGGAAGAAAACAAAGAAATACCCTTAATCTTAGGGAGACCATTTCTAGCCACAGGTAGGACATTGATAGACATGCAACAAGGTGAACTAGTTTTGAGAGTTAAGGATGAAAGTGTGACCTTCAAACTACTTGAGCCACAAGTCTCTTTCCCCATTTCTAATCCATGTCCTGCTATTGGTGCTACTAACAATGTTTGCGCTGAGATTGTTAAGCCATCAGTAGAACCCCCTGAAAGAAATTATATGGTTAAGGTAGCGAGATCAACATCTTTGAAGGATCAAGGTAGAGGCATAGTACATCCCACCGACACTAGTCAACATCATTCCAAAGGAGAAGTAATTTGGCGTGCCAAGGTGAAAGAGAAAGCAAGGTTAATCGATGATGGATGTGTACCACCAGATATTGCTTATCGCTCATCTAAGGGCAATTCAGGTTAATGATTTCCAAAAGCGTCAAGCTAATGACGTTAAAGAAGCGCTTCTTGGGAGGCAACCCAAGTTAGGTATGTATTTATTTTTCGTTTTCTCATTTTTTTTAAATAACAATGAAGGATCTGTTTAGCTCGTCCGGGCGCGGTTGACCATGCTGTCGGTCAAACCCCATCCCCCCTTCTTTTGTTTATTGTCCCATGTTTTGAATTTCTTATGCATTGAGGACAATGCGTCGTTTAGGCTTGGGGGAGGATACACTTCATTATATATGTGTCGTAGTTATCTTGTTAGTAGTTAATTCATCGCATTGCATCTCTTTCAAAAAAAAAAAAAAACCCAAAAAAATCAAAAAATCTTAAAAATCCAAAAAAATTGACATCTTATTTCTAGTGAATTTGGCTTATGCTTAAACATTGATTATGTCTCATTCCATTTTGCTAACCTTTGAAGCTTGCTAATTGCATGTTTAAGGCCTTAGTTGTCTTTCTAAGACAACTCGAAATACTGCTAGATGAGTCTTGACACCGTGACACCTCACGGGGCGCGATATCCTTGACCACACCATGTATTAGGCATAACTACTTAAATTGAGAGGATGTAGAGCCTCCAAGACCGGCGTACCTGTATCCGGTCTCATTGTTAGGATTTATTCATTCGAGTTTTGGAAACTCCAATTTAGCTTAGTTTCCAAGTTCTAATAAAAGACCTATTATTAAAAACCCTTGAATACTTAGTTTTTGATACATTGTTTTTATCTTATGCTTAGATTAAGAACCCTAATTACAAGAACTCTCTAGATTAAGATTTAATTACTTTGCTCTTTGAATTATTGCAATTATATTTCGTTCTATTCAACATTCAGGTTCTTTAATTACAAGTATTTCTTCATCTATTCTTTTAATTATGTCTTATATTGTTTTAATTATGAATTGTTTGTCTTCTTTTATTATGAGTGAGTAATTTCTCATCTAGGGTTCGCAGGATTGTTGTAGGGATGACAAACATGAATTGAATTGTTAATTTTGATTACCTAATTGGTATCTCGGATGTAGATAAAGATTTATATTGAATTGGATTGTTGTTTTTGATTGAATGAATCTAGGAGCAAGTTAATTGTTCAATGGGAATTGAGAATTGTTTTGTGACGAGATTTATCCACCAATTTCATCATCTAATAATAGGTTAAAACTAAATCAAATTGTGGAAGCAAGCGGTTTAGTTTAGAACATTAATCTTATCTTTGATTATTAGTTATTCATGGAAGTGTCTAATTGATAATTAGGACTTAACTATCAACTTAATGCCTCTACTTGGTTTAATTTGCTTATGGAAGTAGGTAGGTTGATCAATATTAGGGAGTTTAATTAGCTCGGAAGAGTTGTTAATAGCAAATTAGATGGTGTCTAATCCGAGTAGTGATTTGGTAATTATTTATCTTTAGTAGAGCTTGTCGACCTATAACGAGACTGCGGACCTTAGACCTTTTAGTTATTGATTAAGATCGTTGTTATTTGCTTATAAATTTAGTCTAGTTAATTCTCTATTATTGATTCCTCGTAGCTAAAGTATAATCTAATTCGACTAGTACTTAACTTTACTTCCCTGAGATCGACTCGTAAGCATCTACAATTGACCCGTACGCTTGCGGTATTTTTAACTGAACATGCAT